>JAMKQA010021346.1:0-29286 GCA_024699735.1 Posidonia australis | reverse complement strand
CTCAGAACTTCTAGTATCTCTGCTCTTGCTTCTCCCCCTTGATTCTGCAATGAGTACATCAGAATGAGGGGAGGAGCCATCTGCAATCCTTCTGGACTCTTTATTAATAACCTTGGTCTTCACATAATCCCAAGTGACTTTTCCATTAGGAGCTGAGTTGCAAAGAGTTACCTTTAAGGTTTCCCATGTGTCTGGTAAGGAGCCTAGAAGCAGTAAGGCTCTCACTTCATCATCAAACGTGATACCCATCGAGGACAACTGATTTATAATTCCTTGAAAGGTATTCACATGATCAACTGCAAGTGTACCATCCTGATATCTCAAGTGCATCAATTGTTTGATGAGAAACATTTTGTTGGTGCCTTCTTTCGAGCATATAACTCATCTAACTTCTTCCACAAGGAACTGGCATTTGTCTCCCTACTAATGTGGTTCAACACATTGTCATCCACCCACTGTCGTATGAAGCCACAAGCTTGCCGATGAAGAATCTTCCATTCATCCTCAGATATATTTTCTGGTTTTTCAGCATTGAAAACTGGCTTGTAATATTCTTTGATATAAAGAAGATCTTCCATTTTTCCCTTCTAAACCTGATTAGGGGTGGCAACGGGTCGGGTCTGGATCGGGTCTACCTATATCTAGATCCAGACCATCATATTTCATGGGTCTGGGTCTAAAAATCAAGACCCAGACTCATGAAGATAATGGGTCTGGGTCCGGGTCTAACGGGTCTTTCAATCTCGGGTCAAACGATGTCTTCTTCTTCTTCGTTGTCACCGTCGTCAACTTCAGCAGCCAGGACCAACCTCACGATCGAGACCGATGACACGTTCTCGTCCCCCCTGGAGCTGGTGGCCAACAACGACCTCGAAGCCTTCAAGCGCTCGATTGAGCGTGATCCCGCTGTTGTCGACGAGATCGGCTTCTGGTACGGCCGCAAGACGCAGTCCAACCAGATGGTGCTGAAGCAGAGGACCCCTCTCATGGTCGCCGCCACCTACGGGAGCCTGGGTGTTCTCAGGTTCATCGTCTCCGTCTCCGATGTGGGCGTCAACCAGAGCTGCGGCCCCGATAAGACAACCGCTCTCCACTGCGCTGCCTCTGGGGGTTCCGTCGACGCCGCGAACGTCGTCAAGATCCTGCTTTTGGCAGGTGCCGACCCGAGCTCCGTTGATGCCAATGGGCTCCGAGCCTGTGATGTGATTGTGGTGTCCCCGAAGCTGGCGGAGGGGAGGTTTGTCCTCGAGGATCTGCTTGGGTTTCCTGCCGGTGGTGCTGGTCATCACCATGGTGGGCACAGGGGTCTTCGCGTGTCAACGAGCACCGCTGGGTCTAACTCGCCTCCGCTGTCGTCTTCCCTGGATGAAGACGGGTCTCCGTCTTCTGATTCAACGTCCTCCCCCGGAAAGTTTCAGGACTTGTCGTCTCAGCTAGCCGTGCCGGAGAAGAAAGAATACCCAGTCGACCCCTCGCTTCCCGACATCAAGAACAGCATATCTTCATGAGGCGGAGTGTTAGGGTCTGAGGGATTAGGGCACAGCCGCACAGCACAGGGGAAGTAACATATTATATATATATCATAAGTTAGCGGGTCCACGGGTCTGGGTTTCTTTAGACCCAGACCCGACCCAATAAGTGAACGGGTCTAACGGGTCCGGGTCCATAGGTCCACGGGTCTTATTTTCAAGACCCAGACCCAGACCCAGCGGGTCCAGACCCACGGGTTTGGATCTAGACCCGACCCATTGCCGCCCCTAAGCCTGATAGTTTATGCCATTTAGTAAAATGATCCTGCTTGTGTTGGCCTCCATTTTACCACAGTGATCTCAACCTCCAAATGTCAACTATTTTCCTTTCACAAGTTTGGTCCTGTGCCCCACGGTGGGCGCCACTTGTTGGGTTAATTAGAACCTAACTGTGCGAAAATAATCCAAATAAGAAACAACCAACCCAAACAAGACACAAGGATTTTTTACGTGGAAAATCCCCTCAGTGTAAGGAGATAAAAAACCACGGGACTTTCTCAGTCCAAGCCAACCTACTCTTTGCTTCAATAAAAGTTACAGAGCTGTTCTTCTTCTCAAGTTTTCTAACTTGAGGCATACATCACAAGCATTCAATGGCAATAATAAATAGCAGTAGGTGTGAAGAGAAGAATGCAAACCAAACAAGGTCTCTTCCTTGGTCGTGTGCACCAGCACGGACTGCTCCCACTTCAGCCTCCAAGACCGGCAACAGACCAGCCTCCAAGCTTTACTGCAGCACTAGCACGGGCTGTGTCAGTCCACCGCAGCATGGGCTGCACTCACCGTGCGAACGTCAGCACACCGTGTGAACGGCTGCTGCTTCACGTGCGAAACGGCTGCTGCTGGTTGTTGCTCCCTGCACGAACGGCAACAGATCAGCTCCACTGCTCCCTGCGAACTCTGGTAGATGCTCTCACAGTCGGGCGCCGCAACTGTCGCCACAGGAGAAGTTTCAGCCTCGCAGCAGCAAAAACACAGATCGTGTTTTTCTCTCCCGCACACCCTAATACCTTATTCATCTTTTTTATTTCACTGTTCACTTGCTATGGTTAAAAATTCATGACAACAAGCAGAAAAAGTGCATTTGATCTGCCTGTTGATTATGGTCAGATTCACTCCAATATTATATTGAATGTCCTCGACCAACCAATATCTTGTGCATTTGGCTATTCCCTCCCCAATGATTGTTGACTAGATCAAGGTTTTAAATTTTGATTTCTTGTTAGACTTCAGTCCAATGAAATTAGGAAATGTATCGAACTTTGGTAGAATTTTCGATAGAAATGTTGTACGTAAGTCTACTAAAATGGTTAAAAAACTTAGAGTTTTGATTTAAAACTCTAAGATAAACTAAAGTAAATAATGATGTACATCTAGAGTTACTTAGATTTACTTTTTAAGCGAATATCATATTAAAATTGCTATATACACTTAATATAAACATCTTGAAGTATAAATAGTACCTAAAAATGCTTATTATATGTATTTACTACTTGGTAGATCTTAATAGATCAAAAATCTTACTAAATTTTCTTTATTTTTTAATAGATCTTATTTTATTTTCGTAGATCGTAATGAATCTTCATAGATCTTAATGTATCTTAATAGATCAAAAACCTTACAAAATAAAAACTACAAATAACACCATTGGAGGAGGAAGAGGTTCACTGGAAATAGAGCACTCAAAGTGGAATAGCAGTATCTCGAAAAAGAGCACTTGAGGAGCAGTTGAAGAAGAGGATGGCAGTAGTAATTGTCGAAGTAGAGCACGACAACAGCAACAGTAATGGTGGAGGAGAGCACGATAATAGCAGTAGAGGAGGAGGACGAAGAGGACTCAGAGAAAAGGAATGCACTTGAGGGGAAGGAGTAGATTTGGGAAAAAGTCGCTCCCATGTCGACTCGACATGGTTGAGCCAAGCACAAAAAAATACACTATTTTAACACAACTAGTTGATACTACTGTAGATATGCAATATTTTCATCGAATTTGTGTATTTCTTTAAATACATACGTATTTCGTTTCTATAACTTACAAACCCGATACTTATTTGTGAAATTTTGCAATACGTGTCGAAATTTGGAACTATGGACATGATACATGTTGGTTGGGGGAATTTTCCTACGATTGAAAAGATAAGGTCTAATGGTAGCTGTTGAATTGTTTTTGTTTCTTTTTCCTATCCTTTTTTTTGTTTGGTGTCGAAATTTGTTTCTTTTCAGTGCTCATACTTCTTTGTCTAATAGAATCTTGCTTCTTATTACAAATACAAAGTAAATTGGGTTACCAATTGGTGGTGTTGTCATCGAAAAATGCCTACGACCTTTTTTCATGGTTTTGCATGACTTTTTCTTTTCCAAAAATACCTTTGTTGAGAAAAATGATCTAAATTGCATAATTATGAAATCAAAAAGTACAAAGTGTGTGTGTGTAGAAAAATTACCAAATAAAGTTCGTCCTTACTTTTGTTTGGTAAGGCCTTTTGTTTTTTTTGAAAACGGTAATCTGTTTTTTATTTAATATATTTCTAAATCAACCACATAGAAAGTCCAGGTTTAGTAGCAGTATCACAGAAAAACAGCTCCACAGGAAGGAGCAAAAAGCCAAAGTATTGAGGCTCAAAAATATTACAGTCCCAAAGAAGTATCAGAATAAAAGATAAGACAAACGGCCAATGAGAAATTGGCCACTCATAGGGCGTTGTCGTCCATCAGAGCAAGAGTGCCCACATTTCCAGCCCCCACCTGATGCTCAGAGTTTTCAGCCAAGGAATCAATTTCCATGCCTCTGGTTTGCTGGAATGAAGAAAGGGAGTGCAGAATTTCGTTTTTTTCAAAACCTGCACCCATACACTCAACCCAGGAAATAGTTAAAGAAATAATATCATTAACAATCAAATTTTTGCTATTTAGAATACCCCTGAAAATCTTGTTGTTCCTTGCCTTTCAAATAGACCAAAAGAAAATTTGCACAAAAGTAAGTGAGCCTATGACAGGCAAATCAATTTTTAACACAGGAGGCATATAGAATAAGTCTTGTATAGTTAATATAGCTGGATACAATGGAGAGGTTGCAAAGACATTCCAAATGGAGTAAGTAAATGGGCAAAAAATAAAGAGATGCGATTCAATGTGATAATTGCAAAAAATACATGAAGTGGAACCATTCCAACCTCTTTTGTATAGATTTTCTTTGGTCAGTATTTTATTACAAGCAACCAACCATGAAAATAATTTGACTTTGAGTGGAGCCCAACACTTCCAGATTTCCTTGAAGTGTTTGAATCTGTGTCCACTATCATTAACCATAAAATAGCATGATCTGACAGAGAAGTCGTTATTAGAAGGTTTCCAAACAAGTGTATCAGCCTCTGTGTTTAACCCTACATTAGAAATTATTCCCAATAATAGATCCATTTGAGAGTGCAGGTATTCAGAATCAGTTACGGACAATGGATCTGTCAACAAGTTGTTTAAGTTTGAATTACTGATTCTTACAACTTTATCTACAGTGGCATATTTAAATTGTACTCTCCTGTAGATATCAGGTAAGCTGTCTTTCAATTTTTCTCCATTCCACCATCTATTTTCCCAGAAAATGGTATTTTTCCCATTGTTAACATGAAACAATGTAAAGACATTTATAATATCAAAACTTTTGGCTCCTAGACCTCTCCTTGTTAAGTATTTTGCTTTGATAATATCTTTCCATTTCAAAGAATAATCATTAGATAAAAATTGCCAAAGTAATTTACATTTTAAGGCCTTATTGAAGTTCCCCAAATTGATAATACCCCATCCTTATTGTTCCTTGGATCTGCAAAGAGATTTCCACTTAACCAAGTGGCAAGCTATGGAGGAGGATAGAGAATTCCAAAGAAATCTGGATCTAAATTTATCAATGTCCTTCTCCACTTTTGTTGGTAAGTGTAAAATAGATAAGTAGTATGTTGGAATGGCAGAAAGGACAGTGTTGACCAATGTTAATCTTCCCCCAAGTGATAATAATTTAGCTTTCTAAGAAGATAGTTTTTTTGAAATTTTTTCAATGATAAGTAGCCAATCGTGATAATTGGCTTTCCTGAAGTGTAAGGGGAGTCTCAAATATTTTATGGGGAAGTTTTCAATTTGACACCCCAAGATATACGAGGTTCTCTGTATAAAGCTTTCTTGAATACCAATGCCAGTGATAGATGATTTGTGGAAGTTTATTTTCAATCCTGAGCAAGTCTGGAAGTAGCAAAGTATCCTCTTAATATTTGTTAGATTATTTTCAGTTGCTGATAGGAATAGGATGGTGTCATCAGCATATTGAATATTCATGACATTTGGACTGTTATTTGGTAACTGAATACCAGAGATTAGATTGTTTTCCATTGTTAAGGCTAGCATTCTATTTAAAGCATGTGTGACCACTATGAAGAGAAGTGGGGATAGGGAGTCACATTGTCTTAGTCCATTTGTTGATTTGAAGAATCCTTTGGTAAGGCCTTTTGTCTTATACCATTAAAATCATATCCTACGTTGCAAGTTTTTGTTGTTTTAATGATTTTTTTTTAAAACTATCGTGATTACCTTGATTCAAATTTGTAACTACCTATTTATACTCCTGTTAGTTATTAGAAGATTTGATTTTGCCACGTGTGCTTGCAAATTCAAATATGTAACTTCCTAATTTAAATTACTTTATTTGGACGTGGCAACAAATATAGAATTTTGACAATGACTTATTGTCACAGTGCTGGGAGAACTTTCAACTCGTCACAGGTTCCAGGTTCGAATCCTAGAACATTCACCTCTTACTATCTCAACCGTCAAAAAAAAAAAAAAAAACAAATATAGAATTTTTCTTTCTGTGATCCCTATTAGTAATCAAAATTTATCAACGCGGGATGAATTCATGGAGCACCCATATGCATGTACGTCTGTAAAGTAACATTTATCAATATAGGCTAAAATCATGGAATCACCATACGGATATGTGAATTGGAGTTAAATGTACGTATGAGAATATTATTGTTATATCTTTATTGGACATGGCAACAGATACGAACATTTTATTCTTATAATCCATATTAGTAATCGAATTTTATCAAAGACGTACGATACATAAGCAATTTACGGGGAACGTTTTAGTTGTATTTTTGATAGATTTTTAAGCATGCAATTGATTAAATTGAGTTCTTATTATATCAAGTTCGTCATTGGACAAGTTTTGCAGGCATTCGTCATTGTAAAAAATCAAGTCTTTATTTCATAGAAGGGGAAAGACAGTGGGTATCCATTTGATTCACTTATATTTAACATATTTTAATGGTGATTAATGCTTCTATTGGACTTTTATATTATGTATTGATGTAATGGTGAAATTACCACATATAGTTTCGTTATCTGATATGAAATGTTATACTTAACCTGTTACGAAAATTGTTACTATGTTTAAGTTATTTTTTACGTCTTTTTGTTAGTGAGATTTTGATGTACTTATTACAATTTTTTTATGGATCATTTTTATCTTTTCATAGATCATTTTTATCTTTTCATAATGTAATTTATTAATGTAAAGGATGGATCATAAAGAAGGAATATTGGGGATCATTATAGTAGATGATGTTATAGGCGATAGAAGTATTATTGCTGTCAAACCATTTTTTTTTTTGTAAACGGTAATTAGTTTTATTAATATAGGAAAATTCCAACCAGAGTATTGCAAAGTAGTGCCCTAAAAAATATTACAAGTATGGTATCCCGTCACACAGTAGGTGACCACCACCAAAAAATACAACAAGGAACTAAGTTTGTAAATTTGTAATGCACACTGAAAAGCACACTGCCAATGAGAGATGTAAAATCAATTAACAGAAAGTTAATCATGGCTCGGAAGAACAGGAGTGCCGAAATCCATCTCACATTGGGGAATAGTGGGAGCCAAAGTCTTTCTACCTCTCCGTCAAAACATATGTTGGGTAGATATTCGATAGTCTTCATAACGCGAAGTTATTTTATATGGCTTGTGGTGATAAAGTAGGTTTTTCCATTCGTTCTTTTTTGACGAAGCATTGAATTGATAAAAAAATGTATCAAAGGAAGTGTTCACAGTAATTGTTTGTTTGTTCCAAAGAAGGTTTTACAAGACAAGAGAATGTTGAAAATCAAGGAGATTTGCAAAATAAACTGAATAGCCGAATTTCTTTCACATGGGTTGGTTGTAATGCAAGGTTGAAGGTTAAAGTTAATGTAAACTGGGTTAATTGGCATGTTGTTAATTTTATAGAAGAACACAATCATGAACTTGTAAGTCTTTTAAAGTTGCATTATTTTCCTATTAATAGAAGTATTTATGTATCGAAAAAGTTAGAGTTGGAATTTATGCATGCAGCAAATATTAGTATTTCTCAACAAATCCAAATTATGAATAAACAATATGATGACTATGATAAGATGCAATGTATTGAAAGAGATGTATGGAATTTTAAGCGTGATTATCGAAAGAATACGAAGGATTATGATGCCCAATTTCTTATTAATCATTTTGAATTAGAAAAGTTTACAGATGAAGGGTTTTTTTTATGCCATATAGAAGGATGATCAAAGTCGGTTAAAATATTGTTTTTAGTCAAATGTAATATCAAAGATAGGATTTTGACTTTTTAGAGAAATGGTTGCATTTGACACGACATACAAGACTAATTATTACAAACTAGTATTTGCTATGTTTTGTAAAATTAATTATCATTGGAAAATGGTTACATTTGCTAGTGCTTTTATTTCAAATGAGGATGCAATAGCATTTATATGGTTGTTTGAGAAATCATAGAATACATGGGTTGTGCTCCTCTAGTAATTATTACAGATAAAAATCTTATAATCACTTATGCGATAGTTGATGTTTTATCAAATACTGTACATAAGTTTTGTATGTGCTAGGTAATGCACAAAATTTTAGACAAGCTCGGCAGGAGTCCAACAAAATTTGAGAGAATAGAACAATTCAACAAAGTTGTATATGAATCTGAACTTGAAAAGATTTTTGAAGGTAGTTGGAGACAGTAGGTTGAGAATCATAAATTGACGAAGAACAAGTGGTTAATGTCAATTTATAACATAAGACATCAATGGGCTCTAGTTTACATGTTAATACATTTTTTGCGGGCATAATCTCAATCCAAAGAAGTGAAAGTATGAATGCATTGGTACAAAATTTTGTGTCGTATCACAAATCTTTGTTGGAGTTTATAACTCATTATTAAGATTGTTTAAGGAAACAAAGAGAAATTGAAAACATTTGTGATTATAAATCAAGATGAGTGCCAAGATGGAGAGTGGTGTTACAATAGATAAACAAGTTCATGAGTTATATACGAGAATACTATTATATACCTTTGCATTAGAGTCTTTCTCTTGTGAGGGATATACATTGAATAAATATTTTTTTTTCAATTCAGATTGGAAAGAATAAAATAGTATCCTCGTATATAACTCATAGACTTGTTTCTCCGTTACAACACTACTACTTTCTATCTTGACACTCTTGTGTTTTGATTTATATTTACAAATATTTTTAGTTTCTCCCTATCTCTTTAAACAATCTTTATAACAAGTTATAAATTCCAACAAAGATGTGTGATGCGACATAGAACTCTTTACAAATATATTTACGCTTTCACTTCTTTGGGTTGAGATCATGTGCAAAAAATGTATTAACCATATAAATTGAAACCATTGATGTCTTATGTTATAAATTAACATTAATCACTTGTTCTTCATCAATTTATGATTCTCAACCCATTGTCTCCAACTATCTTCGAAAATCTCTTCAAATTCAGATTCATATACAGCTTTGTTGAACTGTTCTATTGTCACAAATTTTGTTGGACTCCTGTCGAGCTTGTCTAAAATTTTGTACATTATATGGCACATACAAAGCTTATGTACAGTATTTGATAAAACCTCAATAATCGTAGAAGTGATTGGAAGATTTTTATCTGTAATAATTATTGGAGGAGCACAACCCATGCATTCTATGAATTTCTCAAACAGCCATATATATGCTAATGCATCCTCATTTGAAATAAAAGTGCCAGCAAATGTAACCATTTTCTAATGATGATTAATTTCATAAAATATAGTAAATACTAGTTTGTAATAATTAATCTTGTATGTTGTGTTAAATATAATCGTTTCTCTAAAAAGTGAAAATCCTATCTTGAGATTACATTTGACTAAAAACAATACTTTAACCGAGCTTGATCATCCTTCTCTATGGTATAAAAAAAGCCTTCATCTGCAGCCTTTTCTAATTCAAAATGATTAACAAGAAATTAGGCATCATAGTCCTTCGTATCTTTTCGATAATCATGCTTGAAATTCCATACATATCTTTCAGTACATTGCTTTTTATCATAGTCATCATATTGTTGACTCATAATTTGGATTTGTTGAGAAGTACTAATATTTGTAGTATGCATAAATTCCAATTTTAACTTTTTCGATGCAGAAATACTTTTATTAATAGGAAGATAATGCAACTTTAAAGGACTTACAAGTTCATGATTGTGTTCTTCTATAAACTCAACAACATGTCAATTAACCCAATTTACATCAACTTTAACCTTCAACCTTGCATTACAACCAACCCGTGTAAGAGAAATTTGCTTGTTCTGTTTATTTTGCAAATCTCCTTGATTTTCAACCTTCTCTTGTCTTGCAAAACATTCTTTGGAATAAACGAGCAATTACTGTCAACACTTTCTTTGTTGTGTTTTTATCAATTCGATGCTTCGTCGAGAAAGAACGAACAGAAAAGTCTACTTTACCGTCATAAGTCATATAAAATGACTTTGCATCATCGAAACTATCAAATATCTTCTCAACATATGGTTTGAGAGCAATAATACTTCTGTCGTTTATAACATTATCTGCTACAATGATCATCGATGTTCCTTCTTTATGATCTATCATTTACAATAATAAAGTACATTATGAAAAGATAAAAATGATCCATAAAAAAATTATAATAAGTACATCATTTTTTTTATTGTTTTTATTTTGTTAACGGTTTAGAAGTTTAATATTTCATCGACATGAAAAGCCAAGTAAGAAACAATGTCATGGCAAAAATATTACAGAGCCTCAGGCATTATAGCCATCATCAAGTATCAAAAAAGTGAACCAATATGGAAGTGCAAATCAGTATCTAACAGAAAAAAATTTCTTAAGACATATGGAGCAGTGTCACGCTTCCAGATTCTCCATATTATTCTCAAAATCCTCTTCAGATGGTATTCTTGAAGATGAAGGAATGGAAGGGGGAATGGAAGGCTCCACCGATTGTGAAACCATGGCAGAAACATATTGTAACATTTCCTCCTTCTCAAAACCTGAAACAAGAGTTTCTACCTAAAAGTGCATCAGAGAAATAATATCATGTATTATCAAAGAGTATGATTTAGCTGAATTACGAAAAACCCTATTGTTCCTTTCTTTCCAAATCAACCAGAGAATGATTTGAAGTAATAAGGTCCATCCAGAGGATGATAAATCAATTTTAAGATGGGAAGAAGACAGGAACAAATCAGCAACAAAAAAAAAACCAGGATATAGGTCAGAAACCAGAAAAAAACTCCAAATGTCCCTTGCAAAGGTACAATTTAAAAACAGATGGTTGTTATTTTCACTGTGAGCAGAACAAAATATGCATAATGAAGACTCAGACCAGCCTCTCTTAAGCAAATTCTCCTTTGTTAAATTCTTGTTCTTAATAACTAACCAGGAGAAAAGCTTAATTTTTAATAGGGTATTACTTTCCCACAGACATTTATAGAAAGCATTACGAAGACCCCCATCATTAAATAGTCTGTAAGCTGCCTTCACTGAAAAGGTGCAATTCTTGGTAGGTAACCAGTTACAGATGCCATCACTGGTTCCCAAATTTAGGGATTGCATAATGTTAACAAAACATTCTAGCTGAGATTGAAGTGCTATGGGATCAAGTGAATAACAATAAGCTAGATTAAACAATCTGTTAAAATCTGAAAAAAACAAATCCCTAGTTGCTCTGACAGATGTCTTCTTGAATCTGGCTGCACTATATAATTCAGGAAAGGTGGTTTTTAGAGGAATATCATTCCACCATTTTTGATTTCAGAATATAGTGTTAATACCATTACCAACAGTAGCAGTAGTAAAACAGTTAAAGAAATTAAAGCCTTGTTTAATGTGGCTCCACAGGGGGGAACAGATAGGAGCAGGAGAATTCAAAATAGCTCCAGGACCCCTGTGCAAATATCTTGCCCTTAGAATTAATTTCCAAACAGGGCAGTGTTGACTAGAAAAGAACTGCCATATTAGCTTGGTTTTTAAAGCTGCACTGAAGTTTCTCAAATTAATTATTCCCCAACCATTTTGTTGTTTTTGTCTGCAAATATTAGACCACTTACTTAAGTACAACCCTTTATGATTAGGAGATAATGAGTTCTACAAAAATTTACTTCTTAGAGTATCTATTTTTTTCTCAATCTTTAAAGACATATGAAGGACAGACATGTAATATGTGGGAATTGCTGATAATACAGCATTAACCAAGACTAATCTGCCCCCTAAAGACAAGTGTCTGGCCTTTCAAGAGGAGAGTTTCTTAGTAATTTTTTCTATCACAGGTGTCCAACTGTTAACAATGGCTCTTTTGAAGTGTAGAGGCAGCCCTAGATATGTGATAGGGAAGTCAACCTTAGCACACCCCATAATATCACATGAGGATAGCAGAGAAGCCTAAGAAACACCCACATCAGTGAGGGATGACTTATGGAAATTAATTTTTAACCCAGAACATGTCTAAAAACAGCATAGTATTCTTTTAATATTAATCATGTTCTCAGTATTATCTGGCAGGAAGAGAAGAATATCATCTAAGTACATCAAAATTTAACTAACAAAAAGATGTAAAAAAAAACATAAACATAGTAACAATTTTCATAACAAGCTAACAATAACATTTCGTGTCAGATACAAAAACTAAACATGTAAATAAGTTTCGAAACAATGAAATTGTATGTTGTAATTTCTCCATTACAAATTCAACAGAATCATCAATCTTTATTAAAATATGTAAAATATAAGTGAATCAAATACATACCTAATGCCTTTCTCCTTTTACGAACCAAAAACTTGATTTTTTACAATGACGAATGTCTACAAAACTTGTCCGCCGAAGAACTTGATATAATAAGAATTCAGTTTAATCAATTGTATGCTTAAAAATCTATCAAAAATACAACTATAACGTGCCCATATTGGCAATTAGCTCCAATTCAATTCCCCGTATATTGCGTACGTCATCTTGTCCTATATTGGTAAAATCTACTTTACAAACGTGCATGCATATGAGTATTTCGAAAAATTTAGCCCACTTTGATAAAATTCGATTACTAATACGGATTACAAAATTAAAATTTCCATATCTATTGTCATGTTCAATAAAGATATAACAATAATATTTCCACACCTGCATTTGGCTTTAATTCACATATCCGTATGGTGTTTCCGTGATTTTAGCCTATAATGATAAATGTTACTTTATAGACATACGTGCATATAGGTGCTCCATGAATTTAGTCCTCGTTGATAAACTTTGATCACTAATAGGGATCACAGAACGAAAAATTATATATTTGTTGTCATATCCAAATAAAGGAATTTAAATTAGGAAGTTACATATTTGAAATCAAATCTTCCAATAACTAACAGGAATATAAATAGATTGTTACAAATTTAAATTGAGGTAATCACTGCAGTTAAAAAATAAATAAATAAATTCATTAAAACAACAAAAAACTTGTAGGATATGATTTTGATGGTATAAGATAAAAGGACTTTACCAAACAAAAATAAGGACGGGTCTTACCTTATAATTTGCTATATATATATATACACACTTGGTAGGGTAAGATCCATTAATCTATTTAACTATTGTAACATCTAAAAATTCATTTATTTGTAAATATACATTTTTAATAAATTTTATTGTGGACGGATGTTAATGGCACAAGGTCTATTTCTGTAATTCTGTGATTTTATGCTTTGACTCCATTGTTTGGCTTGTTTTGTGCTCTGTCCTTTTGTGGAGGCACTGTACTTGTGCTTCTATGTGAGGACGTGCAGGTGGTGATGGATGGATGGACCTCGTGTTCTGGTGTGGGTGTGCAGGTGAGGAATGTTTGTTGGTCCCTGTGCTGTGGTTAGTTGGGTGTTAATCGAGAGATGTGCGGTTACGCATGCATTTGAGTGATCATTATGTATGTGCGTAACTAACACCAACTGTTCGTATTTAAGAGAGAAGTTGGGCCGAGTCTTCTCCGCCATGCTATTCCTTCTTCCCCGTCATGCTCTCTATCTTCCCGAGTACGCTAGTTGGTGGCGGTGAACCCTTGGGGTCTTTCCCCGCCCCCATGTCGTGCCCTTCCCCCTCGTCCTTCCTCTTCCCTTTTCCCTTCCTCCTTTTCCTCCTCTCTTCTCCACTGTTGGTAGAGTGAGGGAGAGAGAGCGTGTCAGAGCTTTGGGAGCTTGGTCGAGCCGAGAGGAGTTCCGACTTCTTCCCCAGAGGCGTGGTGAGCTCATGGCAGTCGTGTGGACGACTAGAGTGTGAGGATCGTCGGAGAGCTCAAGGATTGGTCGAAGTTTGGGTGGGAGCGTCGGAGATCGTCGTAAGGTGCGCACTCCATCCTTTCTTTTTAAAATTGTGCAAAAATATTAGAAATGAGTAGAATTGTATGAATTTAATGTTTAAGAGTGATTTCATAATTTATGAGAATTTATGGACATTTATGATGAATTTAATGTGTGGTTGGCACTATGTATGTGTTTTGGGTTTTCTGGTTTTAGATTTTGAGATCGTGAGCTATGGTCAATGTATCGTAATGATTCTTATGCCAAATCGTAGTCGATTTGGATGCCTTTGTTGTCCTAGTTTTTGTGGAATTTTGGTGTTTTGGATCGAGTGGGGTTTGTTTCCCCGTTTTCGGGAGGTTAATGAGTTAGGACTAAGAGTGCTCTTGCGTCACTTGGTTCGACACGTTGTTTTTTGTTCGGTGTGCCATTCTGGACACCTAGATTTGCTCCATTGACTCAGAATTTAGTCAACTGAATCCATTTGGTCTGTTGATTCAGGTCTTGGGTGTGAACACAGCACCAGGTCCGACTGACCGGTTGGGTTCGGTCTATCGAATCAACGTCCTGAGCTTAGGGTTTGGTCGACTATTTGAATTTGATGTGTCGAACCAGATCTCTGAGCTGTTTTAAAGAAGATTTTTGGTGACTTTCCCTTAGCGATTTTGATATGATTATAATGGGATGTTTGTAAGCCATCATGGTGGTCTAGTGTAGACACCTGATGTGCAAGTTTTGTAGAAATATTGGATGCATGAAAATGACTTTGAATAGAATTTTTGAGAAATCAAAATATTATTTGGAAAAGAGTTTTTGTGGCTTTTGTGTATGGACCAAGATATTATGGGGTCATACTCCCTGGATCACGAAACATGACGACATTCTCGATTGGTCGAATGCATTAGCCAGGTTGAGGTCGGGGACCAATAGATTATAGGTAAGTGTTCGTCGGGTCTTGGAGGTATGAAACTCTTAGACTATCGTTCACAAAGTCAGGATTGAGGTCTGTAGGTTGAGGTGTCATCTAGACCTAGAGGTATGATACTTTGATTATTATCGAACACTAAGGCTTGAGGTACCATAAGATGTGGAGGTATGACCTTGTTAGTGTTTGGGTACCGAGTTGAAGACGTTGAGAGGGCGGACCTTGTGATGTTGGCTAGTACGGATAGTGCATGTGCTCTGCTTCTGGTGTCGTCCTAAGTGACAGGACAACTTTTCCAAAAGGGTTAGCTCTTTGAGTGTTCTCCAAGTGAGAGGACTTCGGAATAGATTTGCCCTTCGCAGGGTGATGGGTCCGTAGCATTGCAATGTATCTCGATGATTGCTTGTGGTCAAAGTTGATTGCTTGACGCTAAGCAACACGACTCAGTGTGGTTGTGGTTTTTGGTCGGTAGGGCTATGCCTGTGGTTTTGACCACTATGACCCGTTGGCAGTTTCAGCTAGTAAGGTTTGGTTTTGCTATATGGATGGTTGCCAGTGTTCTTGTGACTTTAAAAGAAAAGATAAAATAGTTTCAGAATTGATTTAAACAGGGAAAGCTTTGTTTTATTTTCCGTTTTTTCCTGTGGGGTACGTACTGGATAACTTTTATGGTCCCTTACGCGTTTTTTTTATGGTTTTTAGTTGTAGATGTTAGACAAATAACAATTGTGGTTCGTAGTGCATATAGTTGTAGTCTCCTAGTCGTTCACTATAGATTCCTGGTAGTGTAGATAGTAGATACAATTAATTAGCCTTTAATTTTCTGTAATTTAGTATTTATTTATGTTAAATTTTGTTGAGCTAATGTATTTGTAATAGTAGCGACTTGAGTCGTTACAACTACTAACTAATTAAATAATTAATTTTAATACTCTTTTTCAAGTTAGAGCATATATATTTATCTTGCTCAGCTTGCTACATAATAATGAAAAACATTAAGGTCTTAAGAACATTAATAATGAAAATATCTACAGTTTATTCTTTACTTCTCGCAAATGATATATAAATTTTTCTATTCATCACAACCTCATGAAGAAAGTGGCAATCAACTTCTCATGCTTTGTACACTTATGAAACATTGGATTACTTATTATTTTGATAACTGCTTGATTATCACTAAACACAATCTTTGTTTCACTATAGGAAATACTAAGATCTTGAAGAAGAATTTTCAACCACATGAGTTCTCCAACAGTATGCACCATAGTATTGTATTCAGTTTTAGTACTAGATCGTGATATGATATTTTGTTTCCTACTCTTCTAAGACATAAGTTTACCCCTAACAAAAGTACATAGTTAGTAGTAGAACGTCGATCAAATTTGGAACCAACATAGTCAGCATCAGATTAGGCAACAATATCTAAATGACCATAATTATAATATGTCATTCCTTTAATTCTTCAAATAGCATAGAATACGAAGAAAACTTTCCAATTATGTACTTTGAGATTCTCCATAAATCGAGTGATCATACTCACAATAAAGGTAATATCTGTGACCTAGTGATTATGAGATAAATCAGTTTTCCAATCAGACATTTGTATCTCTTTTTATCAGCAAATTCTTCTACATCATTTGTCTATAACAAGGATTTATGATATGGATTAATAGGAGTAGAAGAAAGTATAGCACTGAAATTTATGTTTCTTGCAACAAATCCATCGTATAATTTCTTTATAACAAAATCAATCCCTATTTGCCACAAGTTACCTCCATGTTAAGAAAATACCACAGTTGATCAAGATCCTTTGTTACAAAGTACTTCTTCAGATGTTGCTGTCTTTTTTACATCTACAGAATCACTTCCTATCACAAGAATATCATCTATATACACCATCAGAATCACACTACCTAAATCCCGTTATTTAGTAAATATAGAGTTTTTTGCATGACTACTAATAAAGCCAATTAATGTCATTACTTTCTGAATTTTTCAAACCATACATAGAACTTTACTTGAGTCCATAAATAACTTTCCTTAGTGTGCATACTTTTGGAGTCTTCTCCTACACAATATAACCTAGAGATTGTTCCATAAACACAGTTTCATGTAAATCTTCGTACAAAAAAACATTCTTGACATTTAGTTGAAAAATTAGCCAAGGTTTTGCAACTACAATTGAAACAAGAATTCGAATAGGATCGATGCGAACAACAGGAGAAAATTTTTTGAACAAGTTTACACCATACATTTATGTAAATCCTTTGGTCATAAAAAAGCCTTGAACTTATTAACTGTCCCATATGATTGGTATTTTATTATAAACACTCATTTACAAGCAACAACATCTACATTTGCCGGAGGATATACTTACTTTCATGTCTCTCTAGAAGTTAGAGGAGACATTTCTTCATGTATGGCATGACACCATGTTGGATTTGTATTTGCCTCTTCATACGTCTTGAGAATAGACAAAGAAGCCTAAAAATGGCTGAATTGGTGAATGAAAGAAAAAACATTATAAAGAAAAACATAGTTGGAGATAGGATGTTGTGTATAAGAATCTTCTCTGTTAGCAATCGAAACATCTAAATCTATGCAAGGAAAATAACGACCATTTACCTGTCATATGGGAAGATGCGTTTAAATCTGTTAACCAAGATGAATTGTCATGATACCTATAGTCTGTGCGACAGTAGCCATAGCAGATGGTGTATTAGTGGTAGAAGTAGATAACTAGAGTTTTTCAGGCAACACTCACAGGTGAGCAAAACCAAGGTATCGGAAAACAAAGGCTACCTGCTGATGATAATACAGCAAGAATCATCTGCAGCTGAATGAAAACCCAACAAAAAGGATGGCTTTGGAAACCTGGGTTTGTTGTGATTGGAGCTGGAGACTATGGCAGGTTGATTATAGATGCAAACCTTTATCACAGCAATGCTTCTCCTTGATTATACCTTTCCCTGTTTAGAGCTTGTGGTTTTTATTATGCTTAAGTAGAAAGAGCTGCTGGGGCACTTGTTCATGGCACGGCCTCTCTGTACACCACAGTTCCTGTACCACCATCACTTATAGTTCCCTTGGTGTCAATTGCTTCCCTTTTATTGTCACTTTTCCCAAACATTCGGAAATATGTCACATGCTCGAACTCACTCATCCATCAATAGTTGAACGCACATATCTGATCCCATAATGCCTAATGGTACTCTGTTTAATCATACATAACTTGCGTTTTCCTATAGTCTCATACTTCTATTATGGTTTCTGTGCACAAACACCATTGAGGAATCATGTCTTAGTTCATCAACACCACGACAATGCTTAAGTTCAAATTAGAATCAACCTCATCTATCCTTTGCTTGTTGAAGAAGTAACTTTGATTGGTTATGTTCGCCTTTTATAATTTATAGCTATTTATGGTTTATAGTTTTCTGTTTTACTAAAATTGTTTTGCTTTATTCATGGCGTTTCTTTCTATCTCACTGGACTGGCCACTTCATTATTTTCAGGGGGGTAAGTAAAATTGTTTCTTGTTATTATTAGATTGCAGTAGTGATTTCACGTCACCTGATATGGTTCACGGTAACTTGGCTAGCCTTTTTTCCATGATGGCATGAAAGAATTGAGTTGTTGCAAACAAAGTAGTCATGACTTCAGCTTGTTTCTAGCCATTCATGGTTAAGTAATTTAATTACTTCTGGGGGAAAATTAAGTCTTATCTATTATTAAGGTTAAAGATACATATATATATATATATGTGTGTGTGTGTGTGTATGTTAGAGTTAAATAGATACTTAATCGGATATCCAAATATCCTATAAAATTAGACTTAATAAGACTTAACACTCTCCTCAAGGTGGTGTATATATATCAATCATGTCCAGCTTGTTACAAAGAAAATCATAAGTCTCAATACTAAGTTCCTTAGTAAAAACATCAACACACTATTCAGGAGACTTTGTACAAGGAGTAGGCACAACTCCTTGCATTACTATCTTTCGAATAAAGTGAAAGTCCACTTCAATATGTTTGGTGCGTTCACGGAAAGTAGGATTATTAGTAATATAAATGATTGTTTGGTTGTCATAGTACATAGGCATAGGTGTATAAGTAGGAAGGCCCAAATCAATCAGAAGTGAGTGAAGTTACATCATCTCACAAGTAGTCTGAGTCATAGATCTGTACTCAGCTTCTGCATTAGAATGGGAGACAACATTTTGTTTCTTGTTGTACCATGTAACAAGATTATCCCCAACATATATGCAATACCCAGAAGTGAACTTATCTCCTCTATCTCCAGCATAACCAGAGTCAGAATAGGCTTTAATTTGCAAGTGACCATTCTTTTTGTAGACCAATCCTTTGCCTAGAGTCTTCTTGATGTAGGCCAGCACCCGTAAGACTCTTAACCAGTGTACCATGCTTGGTTGCTGCATAAACTGGCTGAGGACCCCCACAATGTATGCAATATCTGAGCGAGTAACAGTAAGATAGATTAACTTCCCGATTAGTCTCCTGTATTTGCCAACATTCTCCAATAAAGGTGAAGAGCTATTTCAAATGTCCAAACTCTGATCCACAAAAGTAGTCTTGGGTTTACACCCGAAAAGCTTAATTTTCTGTAAGAGGTCCAAAGCATATTTTCTCTGTGAGAAAGTCATCCTGTTTCCAACAAATGTAAACTCAATACCTAAGAAATACTTAGGTCTGTCGATGTCCTTGGTGACGAAATACTTCTACTAATATTCTGAATACTAGTAGCATCACTCCCTATCATCAGAATATCATCCACATAGACGACTAACAAAACACAATCACTCTCTGTTCGTCTGTAGAAAACAGAGTGATCCACCGCATAGCGTCGAAAATCACAAATAGAAACAATGCTGCTGAACTTCTCAAACCAGGCTTATGGACTCTGTTTTAACCCATAAATTACTTTCCTGAGTAGACACACTTGATTCTCCCCCTAAGCAATTTAACCTGGAGGTTGTTCCATATGCACTTATTCAGAAAGATCACCATACAGGAATGCATTTTTGACATCTAGTTGGCAGAATTCCTCGGATTTATTTATGACCACTGACAAAATGACTCGGATGGAGTTTAGTCGAGTAATGGGAGAAAAAGTTTCAGTATAATCAATGCCATATTTCTATGTAAATTTCCTTGCGACTAACTGAGTTTTGTATCTGCCCGCCATACTATTTACCTTGTACTTGATAGTACCCATCTGCAAGTAACAACATTGGCTCCCTCTAGTCTAGGTATTAGTGTCCATGTCCCACGAGATCTCAGAGCCTGTATTTTTTCATCCATAACTGCTTTCCACTGGAGTACTAGGCTTGTCTCTCGGTAATTCTTGGGAATTGATTCAGAAGAAATAGAGAACGTAAATGTACGAAAGGAAGGATGAAGGCGTTCATAACTCACAAAGTGGAATATAAGATATGCGATAGATGAAACACGTGTACCTTTCTTAAGGGTAATAGGCAAATGAAGGTCTGTAGGTGGTAGATCTGCAGATGGTAAAGAACACTTGGCTATGGCAGATCTAATCAAGTGTGCTACTCATCAAGTTTTTGACTAGAGATTCTCGAAAAGTCATGCTAAATGGTAGAAATCAGATCTGAAAGAGTACTAATATGATGCAGAAAATCAATAATGAGGCCTTCCAACAAACAATAATTAGGTGGAAGGTATAAATCACCTTTAGTAGTAAAATACGATAAATACGTTAAATATACGAAACTAACAGCAAGATCACCGAATCCCTTTCGATGGTTTTAGCAGTGATTTACAACACTCCACTTATACGTAGATGTGCATAGAAGACGGCTACAGAGGCCGTCAACAAGAAAGAACGGGCCGGGGACCCCTTAAGGCAGCCAGACAGACCTTGAGAAGGCCTATCGGCAACCTGCAAAGGCCCGGACGCGGCCTCGTGATACTTGGATGCTGGCCGAAGGAGTAACGGCGCCGGAAGTTGCAGTCGGAGGTCCGGCGAGCTCGAACAGGGCCTAACGGCATAGAAACAGGGGCAAGCAGCGTCGAGAGAGGCTATGGACGTGTTTCCCGGGGAGAGGAGAGCTTGCATAAGACTGAAAGGGTTGGAGGAGGGGTCGCCGACAGCAGTGGCGTGTGCAGGAGAGCAGACGGCTGCAGACGGCCCGCGTGGAGGCTTCCTGGGTGCAGACGGCGTGCGCAGGAGGGGGGGCTGGGTGCAGGAGATGTCATCGGTGGCTGGATGAGGTCCGGCAGGGGTTGCTGACGCCGGAGAAGGTGGTCGGAAGTTGGAGATTCTAGGGTTTCTATCCTAAGCTCTGGATATCATGTGCAATTGGGAGAAAATAAAGTCTTATGTATTATTAAGGCTAAAGGTGTATATATATATATATAGACTAGAGTTAAATAGATACTTAATTGGATATCCAAATACCTTATAAGACTAGACTTAATAAGACTTAACAACTTCTATTGTGGAAAAAGAATGTGTTAGCTTGATGTGATTACTCTGTAATTTAAGCTAGAAGATATCCCTAGGTGCATTGATTCTTTAATGAAAGACAAACACGTTTAGCCTGGTTGTCTTTTGTACAGCCTGCATCCATTACTTTTGCTGTGCATGCATGTTAGGAAATTACCTTGCTTATGCCATACCTTGTTTATGCTCGTGTCCTTGGATAATTTGTTCACCGTTTGAGTGACTTTTTCATTTTTTGTGATCTTAGAAATAGCTAAAAGCTACACCAATAGCTGTAGCTGTACTCTTATGATATTTTTCTTTGATATGATAGACATGTTGTAGTTACTGGCCAAGAGTTCTAGGGAATTAATCCAGTTTGCAATTTTTTTTGTTCTGTCTGTCACTGTCAATGCAAGTATACTTTTTCCTCTCTGTTTCTGCCAGTAGATAAAGTAATTTGGTTTGTCTTCTTGATAATTGCTATAAATTGCTCGAGCCATATGATTATGTGACTTTATAGAAGTGAAGTACTCATTGCCTTCTAGGGGAAACTCTTATCGGAAACTTCTGTTGTTAAGATCCTATTGAATATGTCTAGGGCATCTACTGAGGAATCAGATAGTGTAAGGTGGCTTTCATGAAAGTATGGGGGGAAAACTGACAAACTAGGTTAGTTCTACCTGTTGTTTTGTGGAAATACGTGGTGTCAACTTTTTTGACAATGCTAGGATCTTTTGTGTAAATTTCTTTGTTCCTAACTGTTTTGAGGTATTTGAAGGGAGGCAAATAGCCGCATGCCTACAAATACAATAATCTTTAAATGATTCTCTCTTGCATGGTTCACACTCCTGAAATGTTTTCATATGACTATTATGTTTTACCAACATATCCTTCTCTTCCATAATGTTAGTGGCTCAAGTCATTGTTCTATCAATGAAGATGCAAGACTGGTAAACGTTCTACTGAGAAACCAGTGACAATGGCTTCTCCCAATACTCAGAGGTCCAATCCATCAGTTACCACGAATAGACATAGACTGCTGTAACTTGCTCCAGGTGTCGGCAAGGTTACTTTTGTTCTGAGCATGGTAAACTACGTTTTGCCAGGTGTTATCTTTCTTGCTTATTACTGAAAGGAAGGTTAAATGTGACAATAGTTTTTTCTCCACAGGTTCACAAACTATACCTTCAAAGCCAGCTGCTGCTGCTGTCGTAAGTAATGAACAGATTGAGGCTTCTCCCAAGTCCCAAGCCTGTTAAGCAAAAAGTTGGTTTGAATGAGCTACAAACATGTCAAAATAAGGGATGTGGCAAAACATTCATGGAGAAGGACAACCATGAATCTGCATGCGAATACCACCCTGGCCCTGCCATCTTTCATGATAGATTGAAAGGAGTGAGCTTCGTTGACTAACCTAAGATCATTTTTTGGTGGTTTCTCTACTTGTTCGTTGCTCTTAAATACCTTTGCAATTGTTTTTCTTCCTTTTGTTACAGTGGAAATGCTGCTTTGTTCATATGAAAGAGTTTTATGAATTCATGGATATACCTCAATGCATGAAAGGATGGCACAGTGCTGATGCAATGTGAGCGGGATTTGCAAAATGCAGATTCTGTCTGCAAGCTTCAATGCATACTCTGTCTACAAGCTTCATGTATTTGAGCCATCATGACAGTTTGACAAGATTGAAGTTCATTTACAAACTGAGGATGTTGTTCTTTGTATCTTGGAATAGATCAAAGACATGTGATGTATGTTCATGTAACTTGCTTATCAGGATGCTTTTAAGTTTTTTGGTCTTTCTGAAGTAAATTAGTTTCCACGAGTAGTGATCTCTTCCTTTTCTAAGGTGAAACCACATCCGAATTTTTCTTGTCAAAATAATTTGCAAAGGCGATGATATTACTCTCATTACTTTGGAGAGCTCTAGTGGAGGAATGCTGCAATTTTTTTAATTTGAATGGAGCAACATTGGTGATTTTTGACAATAAAACGAAAAGTTTTATGTTATTAAAACTTTGGTGTGTGTTGGGTCAACTATGCCTGGTGTGTAAATTTTTCTATAGAGATGCATGATAACATTTTTGGTATAGTTTACTTATCTTAACTTTTTTTTGTTATAATTTGTTTTTTTCAACTACTTCCATTAAATAAGATTCTTTCCGTTAGGTTTGAAGGCATATAGTTTTTTTTTGGAAAAAATTGTCATTATTTTCATATATTTTATTCCTCATTAATTCATTTTAACTATTTAAGTTTTTCAATTTTGTATTTTAAACTTTTCCCATTGCAAATTATCCTCTTCAACTACTTATGTTAAACAATAAAATCTTTTCATCAAATTTAAAGGGTCACGTGATATTTACAATATTTCTTTTGGATAAATTTATCATTCTTTTTCATCTTCTTTTTCTCCATCTTCTTCTATTTCTTTTACGTTGTAAATCCTAAATTTAACTTTATTACTAAAATTTTCTCCCTTTACTTTTTTTCCTTAAACAATTTTTTCTCTTTTTTCTTGATAAACTAATGATCTCGAGTATCATCAACATTACAAAATGATTTTGAGCTTTTTCTTTGTCATTATCAAGTATATCTCAATTGAAGGTCTCAACTTACTAGGAAAGCGTGTCGACAATTGAGATTTTTGTCTCATGAAGTGTGAATGAGAAAGAAAGGATTCCATAAAGGTAACATTTGAGTCAGGTTCTGTAGAATTGAAAAAGGGATTATTTGCAATTGAGAATAAAATAATCAAACAAAGTACAAATTTAAGGACGTTTACCTAAAAATGTGGTTTATTGTAACTTATCATAAATGAAGAGGACAAGTTGTAATAAAAAAAAATTAAGGTACTAAGTTACAAAACTCAAATAGTTAAGGAGGATAGATTATAATTTAATTCTTAAGGAGGGCAAGTAATAACAGAAAAAAGTTTAGAGTACCAAGGTGATAAATTATAATTTAACCGTAAATTACAAATGATAAAATGATCAAACTCATATAAAAATCTAACATAGTTTACTTAAAAAGGGTTTGTTGTAATTTATTATAGTTGAAGGGGTAAGTTGTAACAAAAAAAATTTAGAATACCAATTTAAAAAATACAAATAGTTGGGAAAAGTAAACTATAATTTATCTTGACATTAAAGAAAATACTGATTATCAAGCTATGCCATTCGTCAAAAAATTGTCAACAATATCATATAGCTCCTTTTATTGTCCCTATAAGGATTATTTCTCTACCTTAATTATGATAGGTTTGAGTCATTAAATTGATGAAACCGGTAGAGGTGCAATAGCGATTCAATAATCGAGATATAGGGAGAGGATAACTACTAATAATAATCCATAAACATTGACTTTATCCTTTCCTTAAAATAAAAAGGTACTTTTTTGTCAAATGGCATGCTTAAAGAAATAAAATAATCTATAAAGAAGAAGGTAACATTCATGTCCAAAAAGTACTCCCTGATTTGTCGTGATAGGTGACCTATTTTTCATATTTGTTATAAAAAAAATTAGAAATTAAAATATGTAATCTTTCAATTCATTTCATGGTTTACAACATAGTTAAATTTTAGAATTTTTGGAATATGTTTTACCATTAATTAAGTTATTTAATTTTAACGGTTAAAATTTACTATATCTTAGGATCATTAGATGGAGTTTGGATTATTAAATGGCAATAAAAATTTAAGAGAGAGAAGTTAGAGTGAGAAACTTTGGCAATTTTGAAGGGCGAATTTGGGCAATTTTGTTGGGCATTCTTATTCAACGCGGATCTTGGGCTGCTACAGTGGGATTTTCCTTAAGGCGCTCTCGAGGGAAGACTGGGCGTCACTGGTGAGCTATCGACAGGTCGACTTCACTACTTTTGGTAAGGGGCTAGAATCTCAATCCTTCTGAAGGAGAGGGGGGGATTCTCTTCTTTTACTAGTTGTAGGTGTTGGTCGTGATATTATTCGTGTTCTGTGGTTTTCGGGGATCAGTTTGAGGTAGATTAAGTCTGTTTCCTTGTTTCAGGTCTTGTTTGGAGCTGTTCCGATGAGTCCCACCAGATATAGGGAAGAAGAGCGTGAAGGCGAGACTAGGCAGTGAGAGAAATGGTGGTGTTAGGGCTATTCTATTTGATACAGAGGTAGGTATGGATGGGCAAGATTCCAATCAGGTCCAACACTCCAAGGTCTCAATAGGAAATGCGGAGTGGGAAATTCAATCTCCGACTGGAGTGGCTGGCGCAAGTGGACAAGCTAGCAAGTTGGAGATTCAAAATCAAAATGAGGTGCCTGAAGGAAATGCGTAGGATTCAAGTTAAATTTCTGTGATAGGGAGCTACTGTTGCGCTAGTGGCGCAACTGGTGCTGGAAATTCAAATTCAAATTTCAGAAAGGGTGTAGCTGATCCTCAGAGTGGGAATGGCATAGTCCAAATGAGTATTGCTAGTGGGGTTGGTAGGCCTGACACTTCTTCTAATGGGAAAGTACGAAGGGCTATGCAATAACATGTTGCCAATCATGTGAGTACTACTAGTGGGACTTTAAGGTCCATCGTCATAGTTGGCGGGACAACTTGTGATGGTACTAGTAGTGTGGATTTTAACTCGACTTCTAGGATTGAAGACTCAAGCGACACAGAGGATATCTGATAGAAACTGCGAATGAGGAAGATGATGAGGTGGAAGCTAGTTCCGATACTGGTAGCATTGAGGATGAGGAAGGCTCTGATTCAAATGATGCAGGGAATGCTTGAGGATCGGAGGACGACATATCAGGTAAGAATACTACTTCTCAGAACTTTAGGGCATTTAGGGGGTGCAAAACCTAAAGGGCAGAGCTTTGGGGGTCTCTTTCTGAGGGGGTTAGGGAGTTGGTAGTCATTCCTTCCATCGTCAGCTGTCCTCGCGATTCGTTTCTAGGAGGCCTCCATCGAGACACCTCCCTGCAACTCGATGGGCGGACATGGTTGGATGGAATCAGAGGGAAGAGGTTGATAAGTTTCTGAGCCAATGTACTACAGGGCAAGTGAATAGGCAAAGGGTCGTCGAATTTGATATGGAGGATGTCAAGGAAGTGATGGATAGATGGAGCAACGTCTTGATGGGATTTGTTATTGATGCTAATCCTATAGGGTGTGGTCTTCCGAGGTATCTCCGATGGTTGTGGGGATTATCAGGCACAGTAGAAGTGAAACCTTGGGACAATGGGTATTTTTTGTTTCAATTTTCAAACCTAGCAGACTTGGATAAAGTTCTTGAGAGAGGGCTGTGGTTTATAGTAGGCCGCCCTCTCATTCTACAGAGGTGGAGTACCGACTCAAGATTTGAGGTTGGCTAGTTGGAGAATGTTCCTTTTTGGGTGAGATTCCTTGGACTCCCTCTCCAATTCTGATCTGGGAGAATGCTCACCAAGATAGGCAGTTATCTGGGACAATCATTGATGATGGATCGCAATACCTTGGATGTTGTCTGACTTGATTACGCCAAAATTTGTGTTGAAGTTGGACTAGACTTTGAATTCCCGTTGTCCATCCCAATGTATAATAAGGCTACTGGAAAGATAGAGAATATTAGGATGGAGTACGAATGACGTTTGAAACCCAGCAAAAGGTGCATGACCTTCGCCCATGATGAGAAGGGTTGTCCCAATAAACCTAGAGTGTAGAATGTTGGTTGAGAGACTTCTGTTGGTAAGGCTCTAGTGGCTACCGCTACGACCTCAGTGAGGGGTCTTGGGGATGTCTTGATCCAAACCCAGTAGTAACAGAGCTCTCTAATGGCTATGCAAGGAAGTCCTTCTGGGGGTGGAGTTACGAAAAGTGTGGAGAAAACTAAAGCCAAGGTAGCTAAGCACTTAAGGGCAACAAGAGGCAAGCAACTGGAGCAGAGGGAGAGAGCTGGTGCTGGCTCTCTAGGTGTTCCAAGGAATAGAGGAAACAGGTTTGAAGTATTAAGGGGTGTGTAATAGGAGCAGTGGGTTGAAGACAGGGATGGTGTGACAACTGAGCCTGATTATCCATTTTTATTGTAAACCATGTAATTATTGCAATATTATATAAATGATTTATTAATGGATAACCTGATGTTTCTTGGTTGTGTAAGATTGTAGTTGGCTTTCTGTACATCTGCCTATGATTTGGGATCTATGTGGAGTCCGATTTGAGGATGCACAGTTGCCTCGTTTTGCGTGTCGTTCTTTCCTCTTTTCTTTTCTTCCTTTTTCTCTTTCTTTTTCTCTCACGAGCCACACTCTTCCACCCATTCTTCGTCTTCTTCTTTCTCTTCTTCCACCCGTGCCCACCAGTGACGGAGGCCCGTGCCTCCCCATCTTATCTGACGGGATGGGTGGCCGGTGCCAAGCGAGCGGTGGCGGGAATAAGAGAGGGAGGCAGGAGGGGGCAGAGGGAGAGCGCGGCGAGAAAGGAAAGGAAGAGAAGAAAGGAAGCAGGGGCGTGCGAGTTGGGAGGAGGTGGTGCGAGCTACTCGTGGTGTTCCACTGGCAAGGGAGGTTCACCAAAGGTTGCCGAGGCTTGCCGGAGTGTGGTAAGGGTCGCCAGAGGCCTGAGTCAGGTACGCGATCCTTTCCCCTCCTTTCGTTTAGCGTTTTGTTAACAGTAGGTTAATTGCATGAAAATCAAGATAATGCATGAGAAATCGTGGAAAAATCATGAAATGAATGGAAATGTGATGTATTGCATGAGAATGTAGAGATCATGCGGTTAGGATTCATGTTTGGGGGGAAAATGTGATTTTGGGGTTGAAGGCTACAGTAGCCGTTCTTGAGCCCTTTTCCCTTGTGATTTTCGTATGAGTTGTGTGATTGATGAAATCATGTATAGTTTAAGGGGTTTTAAAGTAGACTTAAGGGTCTACACCCCATGATTTTATAGAAATTTATGAGACATGTTTGGGGGGTCCGATAGGAACTCCCACTTGGGGCGATTTTTTTCGCTGCCTGAACAGGGGTGTGCCCTGTCTGTGAAGAATTCGGTATACCGGAAAAAATTCGGTATGCCGAAATCCTAGCAGATTAGGCCAGGACCAAGGGTTTCGGTAGACCAAAATTTCACGGTTGACCGAAACAGGGGGTTCCGGCATACCAAAAAATTTCGGTATACCAAAACAGGAAATTTTGGTATTCTGAATTGAAAATTCGGTATGCCATTTTTGCCCTGAATTTGAAAGGTTAAAATGTGAATTTTAATGAATGTTAAGTGGTTGTAATGGTATGGTGGGTTTATATGAATGATGTTTGCCCCGTGTAACAACATGGAGGCATGTGGAACCTCAAACAAATGGATTTGGGTGTGATTTTGGGCCTTGACCCTATAAACGAATGTAAAAGATGATTTTGTGTGGTTTTGGGCATAAGACCCAATTTATAGTTTTAAATGTTGTTTTGATGGCTTGAGTTGGGACCCCAGAGGAGGGTCAAGTCTTGCAAGGAAAATAGAGTCCTGCAACGAGAAGAATGGAATGGAAAATGGTTTTCGAAAAGTGGAAAGAGTTTTGAAATGGAACACTAATAATGTGTTATGAACAAGATTGTAGTTTCCGAGCTTGAGATGGTGTAGGCTGAGCCTGGGCTTTTGAGCCTAGTTGTTCGGGTCACCGCCGGTGTAGGCTGAGCCTGGGTAGTTGTACCTAGTTGTTCGGGTCACCGAGCTCGTAGCGGTGTAGGCTGAGCCTGGGCTTTTGA
>JAMKQA010021345.1:0-26582 GCA_024699735.1 Posidonia australis | reverse complement strand
CTTAAAAGATTGGTACGATACGGTTGACTGTCTTCAAGGATTGAGCTTGAAGTCTGAATCAGAAGAAGACGATGATGCGACATCAACTTCAACAGGCAGAACAGACTCCCCAAATGAATAATTCTTGATGTAAAAATTTTTAAAAAAATGTAAAACAATTGATGTAAATATCTTTTGCATTTTTTTATGTAAAAAAATGTTGTATTTCAAATATTTTTTTATTAATAAAAAAAAATTTTAAAATTCTTTTTTAGGCTCAATGGCCTGGCCCAACCCAGCCCGGCCCGTAGGCCCGACCCACATACGGGCCATGGGCCGTGCCGGGCCCATAGCCTGTAGGAACAGGCCCGGCCCAGCCCAGCCCAGACCAGCCTTCGGGCCGGCCCAGCCCTGTTTAGGCCCGGGCGGGCTGAGTGTTTCATGGGCTGGCCTGGCCCGTTTTCCTACTCTACTTGCATTGTCGTTCACGAGGCCAAGGCTGAGGTCCACAGGTCGAGGTGCTGTCCAGGTAGGTACTAGTCCCGAGTGCTTAGACCTAGGGTTTTGTCTAGACCTAGTGTATCGTGACCACAGACCGAGGGGATTTGAAACCTTTGGGTAGCGACATAATACGCCGTATAGTCCCGGTGCCGAGACTTGTGGGTGCTAACAGAGCTTGGGAGGCAAGGAGTCTCCAGGGGCTCGAGCACTGAGTTAGGATGCCAAAAGGGCGTACCCTATGGTAGTCTCGAGAGGGGACTACTTGCCCAAGTGGGGTGAGCAGCTTTCCTAGGCAGGGGTTAGCCTTTTTAAGGGTCTTGTAGGTGGTAGGACTATGAGATGAGTAGACTCCTCTATAAGGTGGATGTCTGTGGCAGTGTAGACACCATGATAACTCCGTGGAGGACTACTTGTGACCAGTGTTGACTGCTTGGCATCAGACAGCTCGATACATTGTTGTGCTTGTGGTTTTATTGAGTCTTGATTCAGGGAATCAAGCTCTGGCCTAGAAGAGGTAGTGGTGTTGCACTTAGTTGAGGCGTGCTGCTTTGGGAGCGATGGCTCTAGGGTTTTGGTCTAGAATAGACCATGGTTTTGGGAGTAAAGGCTCTGAGACTTTGATGTGGCTATTTTGGTCCAGAAGGGACCGTGTTGCGCAGAGTAGAGGCTCTGTGTTTGTTTTGTGATTCCTGTTGTGGGTGCCCTCGATGCTTTAAAGAGTATTCAAACACCATTGGTTGTCTAGTCCACCCAAGGAGTGCATGGGACAGGATGTGTGTTTCGTGTGGTTTTGGACTTGAGTCAGCAAGAGTAGCATTTTCGAGTATGCATAAAAGGATTTTAAAATGCATGCATGTGGTTTTGAAAGGAAAAGAGAAAGAATGATTTTTAAAGGCATGGTTTTGAGATTTTTCTGCTCACTGGGCAATAGTGGATTACCTTGATTTGGTGCTACGACATCTAGGTTGCCTATGCTTGTGTACTTGTGAGGTAGTTACACCTGTTTCCTCGACGGTATGTGCTGAGTGGTTAGGTGAGGTGTGTGTTAGGTGACCGTTTTGACTGGTCACTCACGTATGCTTTGTTTTGTATGTTTTTGTAGGTGTAGGATAGTAGTTGTTGGTTACTAATGTATATAGGAAGAGTCACGCTACCACACATCAGGGATTCTAGTGAGTGTTTAATTTAGCTTTATTTCTGTTATTTATTAGCTTTGTTCCTATTGAGTGTATTTGATTTAATTGAATAATTAGTGTAATTGTTAGATAATAATAATAAAATATTAATAATAGCTAGATTGAGGGGTAGCAACTTGGGGGTCGTTATAATTGATATCAGAGTTTACGTCCACCTAGGAGTACTAGCCTAGTGATGTCTGACCAGGTAACTCTGTAGAATTTGCATGTCATGCATTCCTGTACCTTGATTTTCATGATTTTCTTTTTTATTGACTTGCAGTGTTGAGGAGTGTCTTTGGCTCCAATTTTGGCGAAACTGATGTGTAAAGGACCGCGAGAAACTTGGGGAGTGACGATCTGCATTCTTGATTGGAGATGGACGTCGACTCCTTGTTGGAAGCTTTCCTCGGTGGTTGGATCTTGAGATCATCGATTTGTTTGGAGCTACTTTTGAGGTAGTAGTTTGGTAGCAAAGCGTGAAGCGGTGTTCGCCCATGTGGAGTGGTTCACAAAAGTTCCTCAACTCCGTGGAGCATAGTGGTTGGTGTTGTCCACAAGTTGGTGTGGATTGAGCACTGTGTTGCTCGTGGTCGTGGTGGCTGTTGTTTTCTAGGCAAGGCTAAGTACTGGTGCACAAGGTAGGAGACCTTGCAGTGTGTGAGACCAGGTGAGTCGAGTTGCCTAAAGTTGTGCATGTCTATAGTGTGTACTGATCTACTTATGGTGCTACGCTTGCGAGGGAGCAGGGTGTGGCAGAGGGGGTGCCTGGTTCCTTTAAGGGGATTAGGCACCCCACATTAGCTGACTAGAGGACGTGTTTTTCTTTAAGGGGGTTAACCACTACCCAATGTTTGGTTGTTTAGTGTTTTGCATGGAGGGCAAGGTGCAGTAGTTGTCTGCCTCTTGTATACCCTCCATGGTTGTTGTTGTTGTTGTTGTTTGTTTGTTATGGTTTGATTTGATTGTTTGTTGTTTGTTGTTGCTCGTGGTTGTCGTTTGTTGGTTGTCTGTGGTCATTGTTTGCCGTCTGTCTTGGGTGGCTGGTGACGGTGTGGGAGGATACTTGCAGCACCGCCCTCTAGTTGTTGCATTTGGGTAAAGCGTGAGGCTTCCTAGATGTGTGGTTGTTGTTATTGTCCTTGTGGTGGGTGTGGACGATGCTTAGAGTTCCATCCTCTTGTTGTTTCTAGGTGACTTAATGGGTCCCTAGATGTCTATTGTGGTCTCTGGGTGACTGGTGGGTCCACAGATGTCTGTTGTGGTCTCTAGGTGACTGATGGGTCTCTAGATGGTTGCTGTTGTTTCTGGGTGACTTAGTGAGTCTCCAGTTGTCTGTTGTTGTTTCTAGATGACTTGGTGGGTCCCCAGATGGTTGTAGTCGTCTCTGGGTGACTTGATGAGTCCCTAGATGTTTGTTGTTATTTTTAGGTGACTCTGATGAGTTCTCAAGCTCGTGTTGCTTCTTTCGGATATTGTGTTTGAGGATAAGGGTTATCTGGGAGGTGGTGCACATGGAGTCGCATATTGGTGTTGTGCAGATGTGTCGTACATGTTATTTGGGACTTGGCCGTGGAGTGGCATAGCTCAGTGTGCTGCTGGTCATATGTTGTCTAGGGTATCTTGTTAGGATATCCAGTTTTGCTTGTTGGTTGTAGCTCGAATGGCTTAGTGTCTTTTAAGCGGTAGAGCATTATTTCTCCAGTGTTTTCTTTGGGGTGTCTTGTTGGAGATACCCAGTTGTTTTCTGGTTTGCTTCTGGGTCATATAGCGTTGTACTATTTGATCTGTGGAAATCTTCTTTCTCTTGTGTGTGTTTTTGGGTTTCTATGGTGAAGATGGGATGAACCAAGTGGAGTTGGCTACTCGTCTCATTTAGTGGCACCATAGGTTAAGTTGTTCAGTGTGATCCCATGCATTTTCCTCTGAGCGGTTGTTTCTCGGTTCAAGTGAACTATTCTCAGGGGTCTAGCAAAGGCACCTTCAGGATAGTAGCATCGTAGAAAGGTTCGACAAGAAGAAGGAACAACTCTTGTTGGTTTCGAACACTCTTGTTTGGAGTTGCTTTGAGTTGGACTCCTGAGTGGTCCTTACCATTAGTTGTTGTTGTTGTTATTTTGCTGGAAGCGGTGTCTCTTGTGGCCTTGGACTCAAGATGGAAGGAACTTTGACGTGACCTTTACGCTTGATATGTGGTCTACATGTATTTTAGTAGTCTCACGTCTAGACCTGCAAGGCTATCGTAGCAACGAGTCATGATGAGTTCCATTAATATCCTTCTAGGTTGGGATAAGTCTTAGTTGCTAAGAGGCAATGTGGTGATTTGTGATTCTTACCAGTTAGGGGGAATCACAAGAGGAACTATCCATCCACCTATTTGGTGTTGACCACAGTGGAGGTTGTGCTCTGGATCTGGTGGAGTGCTGGTGTAGGAAGCAGTTCTTGGAGACAAATGGCACTCAATTTCACTTATTTGTTAGTGCACTCCAGATCTGTGGAAGAGCTTTTTTGTGGCTCAATGGTCAGATTTCCTCTCGCGCCTTGGATTGGTGGAGGTTTCCAGGGTGATGAGAGATGTTACTGAGCACACCGTGTGGAGTTTGGTGGTTGTTGACCAAGTTGTGTATCAGAATAGTGCAGTGAAAGCATGGCAAGGGTTGGTTGCATCTAGTCAACTCGGTGTTTTATGTGTCTCCAAAGGTGCTCAGGATGCTTTGTGACCTTGGAGGACACTATTCTGGAGCCTTTGGGTGGAGATTTTGGTGTCGGGGAGGGACTTCACCTAGGGATTTGGCAGTGCTTGAACTCAAGAAGAGCGGAGTCCTTGGTGTCGCTCTGGACCCAAGTGGGATGAGACAGCCTTGTGGAGTGCAGATTTCACCTGTAGGTCATGAGTTTTAGGTGGCACCGAGGTGCTACGGTCTGGGATCGTTTAGGTGATGTCCTAATTTGGTGCCCTTTGGTGTTTCACCTCGAGAATTTCGAGGGTAAAATTTCTTTAAGGGGGTTAAGTTGTAACGACCTAGATTTGAATTAGCATTTTTGGCCAGATATTTTAATGGAATTTTGAGTCGTTAGACGCTGAGTTCACTGCGTTCATTTTAAAATGCATCTTGAGCAACGTTTTACACCTATAATGTGAATTTCTGGCTTTTTTGATGCTGAGTGGTTGTGGTGTTGTGCTAACCTTAGTAGAACTTTGAGGATTTGCCCTGGGCCTCAAAAGTTTATTGGCGTGCTCGGGTGGCTGATCTCTAGTTGCACGAGTCATATGGATGTAAGAGGTTGTGTGGTTTAGTCTCGTGCTATGGCTTCTTTCCTTTCTTTCTCTTTCTCCTTCCGGGCCCTACTCTCCTTCCTCCCATTCTTCTTCTTCTTCTTCTTCTTCTTCTTCGTCTTCTCTTGGACGACACAAGGAGAGGGAAGAGAGATGAGAGGAAGACGAGAGGAGAGAGTGAGAGATGGTGAGAGGAAGAGGAGCTCGTCGCCACTATGCTCACTATCGCATCGTCAGCACGAGGGGGAGAAGAAGAGGAGGAGGTTTAGGTAGTGAAGGAGGAAGAGGAAGAAGGCCAACCATTTGTTTCAAGGTACACACTCCTATAGGATTTTCTTTTCTTGCTCAATTCAATACTTAAGGGCATGTTAATGTGAATTGGATGCGTGTGGATGCTTGGAGATTTTATGGTGTTTTTTGGAATTTTATAAGGCATTAATGGTGGCTCTATGTCTTTGGATGAATAGTGTCTGTGGCCTTCTTTCTTGAATTTCTCAAGCGACAGGCAATGGATTCTCATGAATTATATCCCATATTGTCGAGCTCGATGAGTTTTTCAGTTTGGTATATGGGATGTGATTTTCGGTTGCTTGTATGATTTTTAGTTTCAAAAATTTAATCTTGATTTATACTATTCATCCAAGGTGTTTTTGGATGATTTCTTGAGCTAAGATGCATGAAATTTGATGATTTTTATTCTATGATGTTACTTGAGTGATTTCCTATAGTTCAGTACCTAGTTTGCCTAGTTCCATCAAGTGTAGATCAAGATAGGACATCGACAGTGATGGGTGCAGGTCGCTTGAGCTCTGTAACTGAAACAGAGCATGGGGTGCACCTGGGAGGCGCACTTGCCAAGTGCACATAGCAGTACAGCCACTTGCCAAATCGAAGTGCTGCCTTGACTGTTGGCTTGGGTGTTAACATGTGTAATCCTATTAAATGAGGTTTTAATGATAAGAATAATCTAGTGGTTTATAAATGGTTAGAATAATTATTAGAAATAATATAGGGATTGCCTAAAATAGACTACCAAGATCCTACTTGGGCAATGGGTAGAATGAAAGATTATAGAACTTAGAATTATTAAGTTCTCCCTTTAATGGTATAGATTGGACATTAATGTTTATAATTCACCATAGGATCATATGATAAATTAGTTTGGGTGTGGTGCACCGAATGAAGTATTTAGTGGCACTATTTTGGATGTTTGACTCTGACCTAACTGTGCTCCCAATGGACACAAGCCAGTAGACGTACGCTTTGGCACCAGAACACGGAGTTCTAATTGTGGTTTGTGTTGGTGTCCGGTCTTGTAAGTGAATGGGACTGTGGACCGTGGTTTTAGCTCTTGTTAGGTGTTTTGCTTGGGTTGTCGTCATGAGCTGAGCAAGGCACTTTAGAACTCAGATGCTCTCAAGGTGTGGTTGCTTGGGCTTAACAGAGGAACTGTCTAAGCTATGTTTTGAGTTGTGGTTTTTGTTTCAATTTTTGTGTCGCTTTTAGGTACGAAGTTTTATGAGATTTTTGGAAAGATATTTCATGGTTTTCAAAATTGTTTTCTAAAAGGTTTTGAAAAGAGAAATGCATTAGTTTGCAAATAGTTTTGGAAAAAGTTTTTCGGTGTTTTCTGGTTGTAGTGGTGGACCAATAGACCGAAGGGTCGTGTTGTCTGGACCAGGGGATGTAGGTCACATTCTTAGGTGGTCGAGCACGTCGCCTAGGTTGAGATTGTGAAACTAAGAGGTTGTAGGCCAGTGTTTGTCGAATCCTAGAGATATAATACTCTTGGATTGTCGTTCACGAGGTGGAAGCTGAGATCCACAAGTCAAGATGCTATCCAGGTATGTGCTCGTCCCTAGTGCTTAGACTAGGGTACTATCTGGACCTAGTGTATCGTGACCGCAGACCTAGGGGATATGAAACCTTTGGGTAGCGACATGATACGCTGTATAGTCCGGGTGTCGAGACTTATGGGTGCTAACAAAGCTTGGGAGGCGAGGAGCCTCCATGGGCTCGGGTACTGAGTTAGAACGAAGAGAGAGCGTACCCTATGGTAGTCACGAGAGGGGACTGCTTGTTCAAGTGGGGTGAGCAGCTTTCCCAGGTGGAGTTATCCTTTTTGAGGGTCTTACAAGTTACAAGACTACGAGACGGGCAGACTCCTCCATAGGGTGGTTGTCTGTGGTAATCCAGACACCATGGTAGCTTCGCAGTGGACTACTTTTGGCTAGTGTTGATTGCTTGGCCTCGAGCAGCTCAATACATTGTTGTTCTTGTGGTTTTGCTGAGTCTTGATTCACGAAATCAGGCTCTCGCCTAAAGGAGGCCATGGTTTTGCACCTAGTTGAGGCGTGCTACTTTGGGAGCAATGGCTCCAAGGTTTTGGTCTAGAATTGATCGTGGTTTTAGGAGTAGAGGCTCTGAGGCTTTAGTGTAGCTATTTTGGTCCAGAAGGGACCGTGTTGCGTAGAACAAAGGCTCTGTGTTTGTTTGTGGTTGCTGTTGTGGATGCTCACAATGCTTTAGAGAGTATTCAGACATTGTTGATTGTCTAGTCCACCTAGGGAGTGCATGGGACCAAGCGGTGTATTTCGTGTGGCTTTAGTCTTGAGTCGGCAAGTGTAGCCTTCTCGGGCATGTATAAAAGGATTTTAAAGTACATGCATGTGGTTTTGAAAGGAAAAGAGAAAGAATGGTGTTTAAAGGCATGGTTTTGAGGTTTTGCTGCTTGCCGGGCAATAGTGGATTGCCTTGGTTTGGTGTTGTAGCATCTAAGTAGGATGTCTGTGCTTATATGCCTATAGCGTAGTTACGCCTGTTTCCTCGATGTTGTGTGCCGAGTGGTTAGGTGGGGTATGTGTTGGGTGATCGTTTTGACTGGACACTCACGTGTGTTTGTTTTTGTGTATTTTGGCAAGTGCAGGATAGTAATTATTGATTGCTAGTGCATATAGGAAGAGTCACGCTGCCACACATCAGAGATTCTAGTGAGTGTTTTGTTTAATTTTATTTCTATTATTGCGACCATACCGGAACCGATCTTTCGCGGCGAGGGAGCGCGCGAAGGACCGAAAAGGTCACGGCAAAGATGGTGAATCAGAGGAATGACACTCGACTCAAAAATACCGAAGAAAACACAGAAAAAGAGGACGATAAGGATAAAAACGGAGTCGCCACCTAATCTTTTAAAAACCAAAAAGACGAGGAAAATCGGATGTAATAAAACACAAGAAAAACAATACAAAATGAATGCTAATGTGTGCATGAATGTATGTGCATGCTCCGTACCTAATGGATGCAGCACATTGGTCATTGCTAGCCAAAGAAAGGGTAAGGACTCTCGTTACACATGGGGAAGGTGTTAGGCACCCCCATACGCCTGAGAAATCGGTCTTTCTAGGCTTTCGCTGGCTTGTGTGTCGCCAAATGCAAATGATCATGTATGCTTATTAGGTCTAAGTGTATGTATGCCATATGCCATGCTGATGCAAATGATACGAGTGGGGCAGAAATGATGTAACCTAAGTGTGCTCAGAAACGCTATGTGAATCCTAGACCATCGGTCAAAAAGATCCAACATAGTAATCGTCATCGCCTTAAATGCAAGTGTGTCATATCGCATGAGGTGAATGTCATGGTGCATGAGGTACTAAATGCTAGAGAGAGAGCAATGTGGTGTATCATGCATGATGGTATAAGTCATAAGCATGATAAATGTAGATGCAAATGCATGAGGTGTATGTAGGCATGCTAGGGTTTATGCAAGGATGCATGGGTGTGAGGTGCGCAAATGGGCGGAGCAAGCGGGGACTCAGGCCAGTTGTTTGTTCTGTCTCTGGCAGACCCGTGCATGTCCATCACCCAACGATGTGGCACAATCGGAATGTGGCTGTCAGAGACAGGATAGGGCAATGGACTGACAACTTTTACCTCACTCACTGATGAAATATGGAATGCAAATGGCTAAATGGAAGCATGGAGACCTAAACGGGACTACCATGAAGGTATGTATGCTAAGAATTAGGTTCTAGGATGCGTGGTTATGTGGCGGTAGAATGAATGAGGTGGGTGGTGCCAAAGCTCAACCCGACAGCTCGTTCTATCCCTGGCGCAACCGCGCATGTCGAACGCACAACCACGACGCGCCCACCGGAGACAGAATAGAGCTGCAAGCTTTGCCGACTTGCATACCCACATGCGATGACTCTAAAATGAATGCTATGCATGCATGAGTTTGAGAGGATGCTAGGGAATGTTCCTACATACTTGGATGCGTGAGTGGTTGGGTGGATTCCGTCACCCACCTACGTCGCCGGAGATGATTCCCGACATCGCCGGAGGTGGAGAAGATGACAGAAATGGTCGGAATGCATGATGAAGTGAGATGCAAACATGTTGAGATGACATGACAGAGATGCTGGATGAAAAACAAGAATGAAAATGGGCTTGTATAGTGGGGGAGGAGGTTACTTGCAAGTGGTGGGTTGTCTTCTCCAGCGACGGCTCGCGACGGCGTTTCTCTGGTGACTGGCGCGCAGCAGCTACGAAGGCGGGTCCGGAGGGTTGAGGAGGTGCTGGTGGAAGGTCTGGTGAGGTAATGTGGGTGTTGGTGCAGCGTTGTGGCTGTTGGGTTGTGGTGGGTCGATTTTCGACCAACGATGGAGGTGGCTAACGGTGTTGAAGATTTGGAATGCTCTGGCGAGAGGGAGGCTCTGCCGAGAGGGATTGACTATGCTCTGGTGCAAGGTAGTTGATGCCTGGTCGAGAGGAAGCCGTGATTGTTCTAGACAACTGGAGAATGGGAGGATGGCCAGAAATGTGTAGTTGGCAGTGGTGGCTATGCTCAGGGACGATTGGAGCTCAAAGTGGGAGTCTAGAGGGGCCAAAGGTCCAAGAGAGCCAAGAGTGCCTAGAGTCAAGCCAGAGCTCGTGGCTCAAGGGAGATCGTTTTTGGAGGAGGCGGTGGCGTGTGCAAGCAGCTGCCATGGCATGGGTGGCTCGTTAGCGAAAGGTTGCTGGTTGCAGCATTGGCAGGGGCGACAGGGCATGGGCGGTGAGCAGGGCATGGTCGTGGCTACGCGTGGGCGACGTGGTGGTGGCAGAGGCGTCAAGCACGTGTGGCAGCAACGGAGCGACGGGGCGCCGTAACTCGTACCAGGTACGATGATAGCGATGGGTCGAGCAGCTCTCGTGGGATAGCCCTAGTCCTCCCGTGCATCCACGACATGCGATTAGGCAACGTATCCCACTGGCACAGGACACACAGGTTGGATTCTGGTGTTGGGCTTGGTGTTTTGGGTTTGTTCGGGTCGGTTTAAGTGTTAAGGTTGTTTTAGGGTATAATGGGGGTGGAGTGCCTCGTTGTCGCTAGAGCGCGCTCTTTTGGAGAAATCTGCTGCGAATGGCTGCCAAAACGGGGTGTCTACTGATGCCCATCCCTGAGCGAGGTTGAGGGACAGAGGAAACCAAAAATCGATGCTCAGGGTTGACAAAAGACACACCATTTGGTAGCCTGCTGGAGGAGTGGTATTTGCTATTGGCACTGAGTCACTCAGTTGGTGGATACACCTAATGGGATGACTCGCTGCCGAAATGCAGGTGCAAGCGCTAAACTATGGTGGAAATGTGTGTGTGATATGAATGATGCATGTTGATGCTAATGTTGGTGTGTGTTGAGCTTCGCTGGGGACGTGCGAAGCTCTGCATGATGCTAATGCAAGTGCATGCTAAATATGCAATGCTGGAGGTGATGCATGCAATGCTAGGCACTGGATGCGAAGCATACCAAATCGAGCAGCTAGTGCCAAGGACAAGTCGCTGGTGCTCAATGCTACGAAAGGCATGCTAAACAGTAGGATGTGGATGGAGTGATGATGCATATAGATGTGAAACACTGCAGGAATGCAAATGCACGTGCTGAGCCCCATTGGGGATATACGTAGCTCTGCACACCGCTAATGCAAGTGATGTGGGTGTGATGATGCAAGTGTAATGCGGGAAATGATCGCGATGTCGAGATCGCATTGTCAAGGATACCACGCCGAGCAAGAGTATTGCAGAGGATACACTGGCACTCTGTGTTACGAGAGGTATGGCAAGCATGCAATGCCAACAAGGCGATGGTGCAAGTGAAATGGTATGAAAGATGATACATGCAGTGTCGGGTACGCAATATGGGATACCAACGCCGAGCGAGTGGTGCTGCAGAAGATACACTAGCACTCTATGCTACGGAAGGTATGCCATGCACATGATACCAATGAAATGATGATGCATTAGGTAGTGTTGAGCACGTAGTGTGAATACGCTGTCACTGAGCAGGCAGTGCTACAGAGGATTCACTGGCACTCAATTCTGCAGGAGGCATACCAGGCACATGGTGCGAGAGTATTGTAATGTAGGTGGATGAATTGGTATGCATGAGATGCATGCGAGATGGAGCACGCGATGCAAAGCATACCAGATCGAGCAGGCGACGTTGAGGACGAATCACTGGCGTGCAATGCTGTGTGAGGCATGCTAAACATGTTGTGCGAGATGCGATGCTAAATGCAATGATGATGCATGCAAGGTGGTATGAAACTAATGTCATGAAATGTTGCGCACATGGTACGAAGCATGCCACATCGAGCAGGCAAAGCCGAGGACAAGTCACTGGCGTGCACTGCTGTGGAGGACATGCCAAGCACCTTGTACGGGGCAATGTTGGATGCGAAAAGGGGCATGATGTTATGATGCTGAATGGAAATGTTCCAGCAGTGTTGATGCAATGCTTATGTAATGCAGTGCGATGCGATGCCTTGGGATGCGATGTCTACATGATAACATGCAACGACGTGCTGTGGGATGCGGTCAAATGCAATGAAGTGTTATGCTCATATGAGGACAAGCTATGATGTGTGATGGATGCAACGAAATGCAACAACATGTTGTGCAATGACATGCGGTGGAAAGAAATGCTAAACCTATGCTAGGGGCATGATAAGTTGACGGACTCATCACTGGATAGTTAGGGCTATCAGCCCGACGATAAGTTAACGGACTTATCACCAGATAGTTAGGACTATCAGCCCAACGATAAGTTGATGAACTCATCACCGGATAGTTAGGGTTATCAACCCGACGATAAGTTGACAGACTCATCACTGGATAGTTAGGGTTATCAATCCGACGATAAGTTGACGGAGTCATCACTAGATAGTTAGAGGTTATCAGCCCAACGATAAGTTAACGAACTCATCACCGGATAGTTAGGGTTATCAGCCTGAAGATAAGTTACGGATTTATCACCGGATAGTTAGGGCTATCAGCCCAACGATAAGTTGACGGACTCATCACCGGATAGTTAGGATTATCAACCCAACGATAAGTTGACGGACTCATCACTAAATAGTTAGGGTTATCAACCCGACGATAAGTTGATGGACTCATCATCGGATAGTTAGAGGTTATCAGCCCGATGATAAGTTGATGGACTTATCACCGGATAGTTAAGGCTATCAGCCCAACAATAAGTTGACAGACTCATCACCGGATAATTAGGGTCATCAGCCCGACGATAAGTTGATGGACTCATCACCGGATAGTTAGAACTATCAGCCCAACGATAAGTTGACAGACTCATCACCGGATAGTTAGGGTTATCAGCCCAACGATAAGTTAACAGACTTATCACCGGATAGTTAGGGCTATCAACCCGACGATAAGTTGACGGACTCATCACCGGATAGTTAGGATTATCAGCCCGATGATAAGTTGACAGACTCATCATTGGATAGCTAGGGCTATCAACCCGACGATAAGTTGACGGACTCATCACCGGATAGTTAGGATTATCAGCCCGATGATAAGTTGACAGACTCATCATCGGATAGTTAGGGCTATCAACCCGACGATAAGTTAACGGACTTATCACTGAATAGTTAGGGCTATCAGCCCAACGATAAGTTGATGGACTCATCACCAGATAGTTAGGGTTATCAACCCGACGATAAGTTGACGGACTTATTACCGGATAGTTAGGGTTATCAGCCCGACGAGAGGGAGATGATACCAAAGGACAGCTGAGATGCCCCTGGTATCGAGGGAGAGATGGTGGTGAGTAACGAGAACGTCACACCTAAGAATGTGACAAAGGTTCGAAGACGATCCCCATGGCAATTGGGGTTGCCAGCCCAAGGAAGGACGAAATGATGCTAGAAGGTAGCCGAGACGCCCCTGACATCACCGCCATCTCTCCCTCGATACCGGGGATGGAAAAAGGGAAACGGGAATACCACATCCGATGGCACGACAGCGACTAGATATGATTCCCATGGCAGTTAGGGTTGCCAACCCAAGGAAGGCAAATCGATACCAAAAGGACAGCCCAGATGCCCTTGGTATCGAAGGAGAAGGATAATGCAAGAAGGAAGCAGGGGGAACTCGAGGGATCCCAAGGCAAACACAGATGCCCCTGGTATCGAATCGAGCAGCCACAAGATATGATGAGCGCCCCCTGAGGGTGTGCAATAGTCTCAGAGCGGGCATGTGACGCTTTGTCGAGGAGAGGCAAGGTGTAGACATGCAGATCCTCATAGACCACCTTCGTAGTGGGCGGACGAGACAGGACAAAAGCAAAAAGAGATGGAAAGGAAAGAAGGGGAAGCAGGGGGTCAGGCTATAACTGGAAGGCACTCTGGACCACAGGACGGGTGAGACTGATGTCAGTTGAGGCAAAAGGACGATGCTAGCTTACTGGAGGGTGATTGCTGCTGTGTTGCTGATTCTGCTGCTCTAAATAGTATGTGCGCTGGCAAGCGCCCTTGTTGTTGGTATGCTTTAACAGGAAGGCAGTTGAAATGCCTCTGGTCGTAAACGCTCAATGAAGACCTATGAGGCGATGCAATATGCGAGCAAAAGGGCTCAAGCAAGCAAGATGAATGATTATTAAGATCATTAGGATGGATTTTATTGTTGCAAGCAAGTAAGATATTGAAGAAGTGTGACTTTATTGCTGAGCAGGAAGAGTATGCCTTATTGATTGGATTTGATTTTTGATTGTTTTTTGTTGTTTTGTACTTTTTGTTTTGTTTGCCCTTAGTTAGGTTAGAAAGCTGTACGCTTACTTGTGGAGGAGGATGCCTTTGACTCAATCAACTCTACAGAGATTCACAAGCTATTGGTGGCTCTCGTGGGATGAGTACTGGTGCTTGAGTTTGCCGTGTTGGGCTGTGTGATGGTGGACCAGGCTCCATGCCAAACTCGCTAGGGTCCTGCACCTACTTTTTTTGAGTTCACTGATATTTTTTTTCGCCCTCGTAGACGTACGACTTTGCTCTATCCCTGACTTGGAGGTAATAGGCACCTGATCTGGACTGGAGGCTTCTGCTACAATAGGGGGGCTAGACCCTCGATGGTGCAGCTATCCAGGCGCATACTCCGACTCCTCTCCAAGGTATGGTGGGGATAGAGTTACGCTGCACGTCCCTTTTCCTTGGGCTGACTTCTGTCTTCGCCTTGTGTCTTCTATTTCTTTTATACCCATGTGGATGTGTTTTTTCTTTTTCTGGCTCACTCGCACAGTCACCCTAGCATTTTATCTCCCTCTTCGAGGTGCAGGATCCTTGCGGAGCTTGGACACTTTGCCCGACTTTGATGGATGGTGGCTCCCTCACTACTTGGTCATCTAGGCAGTGTCCACTGAGGAAGGGTGATCCGATTCGACGCAAGCAAGCTTTTCGATTTTTGTCATTGGGCAGATGATTATGATGCAAAGTGTTTTTTGTTGTTTTAGATTTTACAAATTTTTTTTGGGTTTTGATCTTTTGATTTTTTTTTGGTGATTTTTCCTAATTTTTGACTTTTGTTGTTTGTTTTTTTTTATTTTGGCTTTTATATTTTTTTGATATTTGTATTTTTGATGCATGATGATGATGTAGAAAAGAAAACAACATAGAAAATAGGGGAAAAGGATACGGCTCCGATCCCAATTGCTAATTGCTTTACTAATGTCACTTTATTGGCGTTGTTGGGGTCACTAGCTAATTTGGCAATGCCGCCAGAATTACTGTTGTTGCTGAAACTGCAGGCCAATGTCTTCTGGTAAGGTACAAAGTGCTAACAGTCTCATGCTTTGGGCCCCCGTAGAAAGGTCAGGAACAAAAGGAGAAGACATACTGATGAGATCAGTGGGATTCATCGGGGAAAAGGCAGAAATAGGAGGGACATGAGAGAGGGAGAAGACCCTCGAGCCTGTGATATCCTTAGAGTCTGGGAACTCAGCCAAGGATGTGTCAAGCTGGTCCGGGTGCGTCGGTGCAGGTGTGTAGGTGTGTGCAGGTATTAGTGTGTGGACCACCTCCTACGAGGCAACACTGATGACCCTTCGGTCAATCAAGTTCTGAACAGCATCCCACAAAGTGACACAGCTATTCGTCGAATGCCCGGCACAACGGTGGAAGCTACAGTATGCACTCGTATCATACTGTGACAATGCCGGTGGAACCCTGCGCGGCTCTCCTCTATTGGGTGTGTGGAAGCATTGGAGGAGACCCAATATGGTCACGGCGAAGATGGTGAATCTGGACAAGAAGACTAGACTCGGAGATACCAAGGAAAGATGAGAAAGGATAAGGAAAGGAGTCGCCACCTAGTCTTTTAATGGAAAGACGAGGGAAACCAAACACACAAGAAAACCAAGAAGCAAACGGGATGTAGAAAACATGTGTGCTCTGTGCCTAATGGATAAAATGCACAAATGAATGTGGGCCAGAGAAAGGGTAAGGATTCTGGTTATGCATGGGGAAGGGGTTAGGCAACCCCATGCGCCCAAGAAAACTCGGTCTTCCTAGGTTTCCTACTTGTCAATGGTCTATTAAATGTGTGCTTGCTTATTCTAAATGCATATGCTAATGATGACTGGAGAAAACACGCCAAATCAAAGAAAAGAAATGAAATAAAGGGAAAAAGTTAATCCGAGGGTCAAGTGTAGGCATTAAGAATGCCGTTTTACTGTACGCCCTTGGGCGATGAGGAAAATTGTGAAAGTCGAGAAATTCTCGGAAAGCGTCTCGCAAATCAGCGGAAATTTGGATAAATTCGAGAAAATCAAATTGGGGAAAATAATCCTCTTTTCGGGACCATGTCGGCTTTATTAAGCCTTTTATTGTACGCCCTCGGGCGATGGAAAACCAAATCAAGTCAAAAACATGAAAAGCGGGAGAAATCTGGGAAACAACGAGAAAACCAAATTTGAAGCAAGCTAGAAATGCAGGCACATCGTAAGGAAGAAAATGCAAGAAAACTTGTATGAAAAGATGCTACAAAATATGCGAAATACATCTGTGAATGTATTAATGAAAATTTCAGGGGCTTTTGTGCAAAAACCCAAATTTTGAATGAAAATTGAAATTCTGAAGCTAAATCATCAAAAATACTTAGAAAAACACTTTCTATGTAATTATGGAGAAATCTAGGGTCAAATGTGTAAATATGTGTATTTCTAGTCAAATTGAAGGTTTCCAAGGGTTAAAATGCAAATATGCCACTAAAACATGCATTTAAAGCAATTTAGCTGAAATTCAGGGTAAAATATGCAAGAAAAATGATCCATGAAAGTTTCAGGGGCAATTCAGTAAATTTACCCTAGAAAACAGGCATTCAGTGTGAAATCTGTAAAGTGCAGGGGCTAAAATGCAACTTACATAGAGAATTAATGCATTCAAAAGAGTTTCTGGGAAGTTCAGGGGTTTTAATGCCATTTAACCAGAAAAATATGCATTCAAAATGATTTCAGAGAAGTTCAGGGACTAAAGTGCAATTTAACCAAAGAAACAATGCATTCAGAGGAGTTTCTGAAGAATACAGGGGCTAAAATGCAATTTAACCAGAGAAATAGACATTCAAAAAAGTTTCAAAAAAGTTCAGGGTCCTTTATGCAAAAATATTGGACTCAAATGCATGAAAAGAAACTCTCGAGAGTTTTTATTAAACTTTTAAATATGGAAAATATTATTTTGAATACTCAGGGGGCATAATGCAATATTTTTAGTTAAAACATTATTCAAACGATTTAAGAAAAATGATCAGGGACCTAAATGTAAGAAAAGGATCTGAATGTAATAAAAAAAGACCTAAATGTAACAAATGAAAAGTTATAGAAGTTTATTAAAAGAAAATTATTTTTTAATCTTTTAAAAGAAAAGGCAGTGACAACCGAGGGCAACGGAGCTCTGCCGTCGGCGACCATCGGAGGGGCTACTGGAGGCTCTCCTGTGGTCTGATCGAAGATCAGACTCCATGGGAAGCAAGAAGAGAAGGAGGGGAGAAGATCCAACGGATTGGATCGAGAATCCGTCGGCGGGAGTGGGCCTCCCACCTCCCTCGCCGTTGAGGCACTCCGACGACAGCGTCGGGGAAGAAGAGAGCTCCAGAGGCTGTGGTGCAGCGATCCAAGGGTCCAGGAGGCTTCGAGACGTCGAGTGGAGCATCTTCTCTCCTCCAGGGACTCAAATGATGGATGGTGACGCAAGGGGGGCTTCGACTACCGTCGACGTCTTTTTCTTTCGCGAGCAAGGTCGCGGGCATGTTCTAGAGGTCGTGGCTCAGCTCCGGAGGCTCTGATGTGCTTAGGGCGCACCTTGGAGGTTTGGAGAGGCACGGCGTCTTTCTCTGGCTGCGGTCGTGTTCTCCGGCGACGGCGTCTGGGAGCGATTCCGGCGAGCTTCTAGTGGAGGCTTCGGGAGGTAGCAGAGCGACGTGCGGAGGAGCGGAGAGGCAAGAGGGAGATCCAGGGAGGAAGGGACGACTATCTGGGGCCAGGGCCGTGCCCTAAACCAAGCCCCCCACCTAGGCCACCGGAAAACAACTCCGGTGAGGCCTGGCGGCTAATTCCGACCAGAGGAAGCCTCTGGCCTGATCGGAATCAACTCGAGAAGTCACAAGGAATCCTAGGAAAGTAGAATTGAAGGCAATGGAAGCTAAAGCAGGGCGTATCTGGTCCAGCAGTGGCGCGGATGATCGGAGCTTGCTGAGGAAGGCGTTGGGGTAGGCTGGAGCGCTCAGGAAGGCCATGGGAGAATAGCGCAGAGCTCTGGGATCTCTCCTCTCTCCTTTTTTCTCCTCCAATTCTCACTCTGTTCACCTCCTTTTATAGGTGAGGTCGATGGCTGTAACAACCCACCACCGAACTCTAACAACCACCTAACCATCTAGCAGAACTCCCAACACTTAGTAACAGAACTCCCAACACCTAGTAACAGAACTCCTAACACCTAACGACCTAACAAACCACTGTCTTCCACGCTCCATCTTGTCCCCTTGCTCGCCGACAGTGATCGATGACCGTCCAGGCTCACGGTGAGGCATTCGGTAGCTCTGGCTTGTGGAGGCCCCAATCCTGAGGAGTGGCTGCAGCTGGCCAGTAGGTTGGAGGATGGATGGCTGGATGGATGGATTGCTGGTTGAGGAAGGCTCATGTGATTTTGGTGAAATCAGTGAAGAAGAATGGGTTTATACGGTGAAGGGGAAAAACATAAATAAAGAGGAGGAGATGGGAGAGGAAGGGGTGTTGAGTTGGAAGAAGGAGAAGAAGATGGGCTGAATTGTTGTGGGCCTTCCTGTGCCTAAGGACCAAAGTAGGCTTTATGGGCCTAATGGGCCTTCATGGGCCTAAGTAGGCTTAAGTGAGCCTTAGGTGAATTGCTTGGGCTTAATAGAATTAAATGGGCCTTCATGGGCTTTGGTGGGCCTTGGTAAGCTTAATGGGCCTTCATGGGCTTTGGTGGGCCTTGGTAAGCTTAATGGGCCTTCATGCGCTTAAATGGGCCTAAGTGGGCTTAATGGGCCTAAATGGGCTTTCATGGACCTAAATGGGCCTAAGTGGGCCTTCATGGGCTTTGGTGGACTTTCATGGGCTTTGGGACTAAACTAGGGTTTGAGTTCATTTGTGATCAAAAGCCCAGCCACCATACTTTATCCTGCAAGCCTGCAGAATTGCAAAATTGGGGTGTCTACACATACCACTGAGGGATTGGATTCAGTAGCGGACGAGGGTTCGAGAGCCTCAGAAACGACTCGACCTTAGGAAAATGGGCACTTAGCGGCTCTGTGAGAGGAGTGTAATCCCCTTCGGCGCAGTGAGGCTGCTTTCGCCCAGGTCGTTGTCCTTGTCAAGCTGGTGCAATGTAATGCACTCACTCGATGGTGGAGTGCGCGTATGCAATGCATGGAGGACTAGATGCAAGTTCTAACTAATCCAGGTCAGACTGACTCTCTTCATCAACAAGCTCTATAGATGATTCGTACGTAACAGCAGCCCTCTTGGTGTAGACAGTGTCGATGACGTTGTTGGTGTTGTTGCTGGAAGTGGTAGCTTGTCTGACGAATGTTGAGAGTGTAGGGAACCTCCCACTTTGCAGCGAGCTTTCCACACGGGCGTCGACCCAAATCAGGGATGCAAAAGATGCAATATGCTGAATGCTAAGCAAAGCCCTTATCGCTGGTTGTGCTCCTTTGATGATGATCTCGATAGACTCCTCGTCAGAAGGCCTATCTTTGATCTGGGAGGCCAGTGTGCGCTAGCGACTGATGTACTCTCCAAACGGTTCGTGGGGTCTCTACTTAATTGTGACCAGATCCTTGCGTCTAGGGATCGAGTCGAGGTTGAAGGAATATTGTTCCAGAAACGCCCGGCTAAGGTCGTCCCAAGTCTGGAAAGTGGTCGTGTCCAACGAAGTGAACCACTTGAGGGTAGGCCCGGTCAGACTCTTTTGGAACAAGCAAATCAAGAGCCTCTCGTTGCCATGAAGCTGCGTGAGGTCTTCGCAAAACGCCTTCAAATGCGATATGGGGTAGCCTCTACCGTTAAAATTCTCGAATTCCGAGATGCAGAAATTTGGAGGGAGTGTCACCTCTGGAAAGTAGCAGAGGTCCCGGAACTGGTAGGACTAGTGGTCCTTGCCTTGCACTTGACGAAGTGCTCTTTCCAGATCGCCCATTCTGGTAAGGAGGGTGTCTAAAGTTGCTGCTGACAAGATAGGTACAGTTGAGGTAGGTTCCACGTATGCTGTACGGGTTGCGCATGTGCGCTCCTCCGGATCCACTCGCATGCCTCCTAGTGTCGAGACATGGGGGCTAGCATACCCATGCAAGGATGCAGTGTGTGGTGGTATTGTGATGAATGTAGTGGCATGAGTCTAATGCAAAGATGGATGGGAAGTGTGTTGTACCGTGTGTGGTGCTGAGTGTGGGAGCAACAATTGTTGCATTGGCATGGAACCGGGCAATGGGCTCGAGAAATGTTGTGCTCCTACCATGCCGAGGGGTTGGCCACCAGGTGATAGAGATGAATGCTGTGCAAAGTGCGGTGTGAATGCAGGAGACAGGGGAGGCACTGCCATTGCTGGAGCCGTGAATGGCTGGAGCGATGGTGAGGGTGCAGGTGTAATAAAGTGTGATTGTGCAGCTAAGGTGGGGCACACCAAGACCTCAGGGGTCGGAGGAAAGGAGACAGAAGCTGGATTGAGGTCCAGAGCCATGTGTTGCAGCTTCTGGGCGAGAGCGAGCAGATGTTGCACTTGCATGGCAGAGGTCTCCTCAACAGGCGAGACGAAAGGAGAGAGCATAGGCGGAAACAGAGGCACAGAAACAACTGAGGCAACAAGGGGATCGACATCCTCAGGCACGCAATGGCAGTGCACGAATGAGGAAGAAACAGCAGAAGAAGCAGGCAACGACGGAGGAACCGAAGTCGGGACCCCCTCTAGAGCAACAGAAGGAGACTCGCTGGTTTGCTGAGCCATAGCAATCTGCGAGCGGGCACGGAGAGGGCCTCAATGACTAGAAGAGGCATGAACCCTAAGACAAGCTATGGTTAGAGGCGACACTAGCTTGGGGGAAAGAGAAAGGACACGTGGGAGTCAGAAGAAGCAGGCAACGACGGAGGAACCGAAGTCTGGACCCCCTCTAGAGCAACAGAAGGAGACTCGCTGGTTTGCTGAGCCATAGCAATCTACAAGCGGGCACGGAGAGGGCCTCGACGACTAGAAGAGGCACGAACCCTAAGACGAGCCATGGTCAGAGGCGACACTAGCTTGGGGGAAAGAAAAAGGACACATGGGAGGCAACCCGCAAAAGAGACGCTCGAGGTCCTGATCAAGGACCTCGCACAAGCTACCTGTAGGAGACAGGCAGAACAACAGGTGTCAAAACCTAAACAAGGATAGAATGCAAGTTATTAGGGTGGCATACAATGACACGCAATGCAGATGAATATCTTAGAATGCGCTCCCTTATAATGCATGTCCCGAGTGGGGCCAACCATACAGGATTCACTCATGGGTTTGGGTTTAGACACAGGCTAGAAAGTAAGGTTCCGTCCCATGCCAAAGCTATGGAACGATGGTGCGTTGGGAGCCTCAACCTTATCAAAGCATGGGTTGTATCCTCTACTAACACCGACACGACCCCAGACAGAGGGGACAGCCCAGCATCAAATCCTACGCTAAAGCAATAGGACAAGAAAACTGGAACTGGCCTTCGCAAACTATAGGTGGACTCAAGGGAGGAGAAGATGCGTGCTTTCTAAAATGATCATACATGCAAAATGCCTTATTGTCTTTTACATGTGAGTTTTATCAAGCTGGATAGGGGAGAGAGTGCATGGAAGTCTCTAGTTCTGCCTAAATTCCATTTTTATTGTTGTGGATTTTATGTTAAACCAGTTAGGAAGAAGCAAACATGTCTCTACTTTCCCTAAGATGGTAAGTGTGAAAGGGGAAGAAAATACTGAAGCATAGCCAACAAATAAGCATACATCAGGCAAAAGGCATGATCATAGCATGTGCACGTGTCGTGTAAACATGATGGTGAAAAAAGAAAACATCCATCACATCAAAAGGCAGGTAACATGGCATGTACGTGTGTTGTGGCATAGCAAGTGTGTAAAAGAAAAAACACTCAGCAAGCAAAAGGCATGTAATAGCAAGCAAGTAATGATAAATGCAAACAAATATGGCGACAAGGCAACAAACAAGCGAAAATCAGAAAAATGAAAGTTGGAGTCTCATATCCCCAGCGAAGTCGCCAGTTCCTGTGACCATACCGAAACCGACCTTTCGTGGCGAGGGAGCACGCGAAGGATCGAAAAGGTCACAACGAAGATGGTGAATCTGAGGAAGAACACTCGACTCGAAGACATCGAAGAAAACACGAAAAAAGAGGACGATAAAGACAAAAATGGAGTCACCACCTAATCTTTTAAAAGCCGGAAAGACGAGGAAAACCGAATGCAATAAAACATGAGAAAAACAATGCAAAATGAATGCTAATGTGTGCATGAATGTGTGTGCATACTCCGTGCCTAATGGATGTAACACATTGGTCATTGCGGGCTAGAGAAAAGGTAAGGACTCCTTTTATGCATGGGGAAGGTGTTAGGCACCCCCATATGCCCAAGAAATCAGTCTTTCTAGGCTTTCACTCGCTTGTGTGTCGCCAAATACAAATGATCATGTATGCTTGCTAAGTCTAAGTGTATGTATGCCATATGCCATGCTGATGCAAATGATACGAGTGGGGCGGAAATGATGTGACTTAAGTGTGCTCAAAAAGGCTATGTGAATCCTAGACCATCGGTTAAAAGGATCCGACATAGTAATCATCATCGCCTTAAATGCAAATGTGTCATGACGCATGAGGTGAACGTCATGGTGCATGAGGTACTAAATGCTAGAGAGAGAGCATTGTGGTGTATCATGCATGATGGTATAAGTCATAAGCATGATAAGTGTAGATGCAAATGCATGAGGTGTAAGTAGGCATGCTTGGGTTTATGCAAGGATGCATGGGTGTGAGGTGCGCAAATGGGTGGAGCAAGTGGGTAAGGACTCAGGCCAGCTGCCTGTTCTGTCCCTGGCAGATCCGCGCATGTCCATCGCCCAACTATGTGGCGCAATCAGAATGTGGCTGTCAGAGACGAGATAGGGCAATGGACCGACGACTTTTGCCTCACTCCCTGATGAAATATGGAATGCAAATGGCTAAATGGAAGCTTGGAGACCTAGACGGGACTACCATGATTGTATGTATGCTAGGAATTAGGTCCTAGGATCCGTGGCTATGTGGCGGTAGAATGAATAAGGTGGATGGTACTAGAGCTCAGCCCGACAGCTCGTTCTGTCCCTAGCGCAACCGCACATGTCGGGCGCACAACCACGACGCGCCCATCGAAGACAGAATAGAGCTACGAGCTTTGCCGACTTGCATACCCACATGCGATGACTCTAAAATGAATGCTATGCATGCATGAGCTTGAGGGGATGCTAGGGAATGTTCCTACATGCTTCGATGCGTGAGTGGTTGGGTGGATTCCTCCACCCACCTATGTCGCCGGAGATGATTCCCGACGTCGCCAGAGGTGGAGAAGATGATGGAAATGGCCAGAATGCATGATGAAGTGAGATGCAAACATGTTAAGGATGACATGACAGAGATGCTGGATGAAAAACAAGAATGAAAACGGGCTTGTATAGCGAGGAGGAGGTTACCTGCAAGTGGTGGGTTGTCTTCTCCAGCGACGGCTCGCGGCGGCGTTTCTCCGGCGATTAGCGAGCGGCGGCTGCGGAGGCGGGTCTGAAAGGTTGAGGAGGTGTTGGTGGAAGGTCGGGTGAGGTAATGTGGGGGCTAGTGCAACATTATGGCTGTTGGGTTGTGGTGGGTCGATTTCCGGCCGACGATGGAGGTGGTTGATGGTGTTGAAGATTTGGAATGCTCTGGCGAGAGGGAGGCTCTATCGAGAGGGATTGACTGTACTCTAGTGCAAGGCGGTCGATGCCTGGTCGAGAGGAAGCCGTGATTGTTCTGGACAACCGGAGAATGGGAGGATGGTCAGCAATGTGTGGCTAGCGATGGTGGCTATGCTCAAGGACGATTGGAGCTCAGAGTGGGAGTCTAGAGGGGCCAAAGGTCTAAGAAAGCCAAGAGTGCCCAGAGCCAAGCCAGAGCTCGTGGCTGAGGGGAGATCGTTTTTGGAGGAGGTGGTGGCGTGTGCAGGCAGCTAGCAAGGCATGGGTGGCTCGCAAGCGAAAGGCTGCTGGTTGTAGAGTTGGCAGGGGCGACAGGGCATGGGCGGCGAGCAGGGCATGGCCTTGGCTACGCATGGGCGGCGTGGTGGTGGCAGAGGCGTCAAGCACACAAGGCAGCAGCAAAGCGACACGGCGCCATAACTCATTCCAGGTACGATGACAGCGACAGGTCGAACAGCTCTCACGGGACAACCCTGGTCCTCCCGCGCATCCACGACGCGTGATTAGGCCACGCAATCGGGCCGCGCATCTCACTGGCACATGGCACACAGGTTGGATTCTGGTGTTGGGCTTGGTGTTTTGGGTTTGTTCGGGTCGGTTTAAGTGTTAAGGTTGTTTTAGGGTATAATGGGGGTGGAGTGCCTTGTTGTCGCTGGAGCGCGCTCTTCCGGAGAAATCTACTACGAATGGCTGCCAAAATGGGGTGTCTACAGTTATTTATTAGCTTTGTTCCTATTGAGTGTACTTTGTTTTAATTGCATAATTAGTGTAATTGTTAGACAATAATAATAAAATGAAAATTGTAGCTAGATTGAGGGGTAGCGACTTGAGAGTCATTACATGGTTGATTGCCTTGAATGTCTCTAAGCTGATCGCTCAAGGCATAATGCCTGTTGGGACTAGGTTCTTTTCTACTCAGCCTTTAAGCTAATCACCCGAGACAATCTAGCCTCGAACTAAGTTGGGCAATTGATCTCGTATCATCCATATTATTATTAAATCATGTTAGATCACGTATTTTTATCAATATTATATTCAATCATACTTATACTTGGTCTTGTATTCCCTCTTGCAATAGATCGTGTATTTTCATTGATATCATATTTGATTATACACATGTTTGATCTCACACCTTGAACCTTGGCATCAATCCTGAGGTGAGGGTGACACATATACTAAATATGTTTGGTACCGAACATGTATATAAAGGACATGCAGCTACCGAATAGGCATATACTGAATATGTTTGATCTCATGTTTTGAACCTTAGCATCAATCCTAAGATGAGGTTGGGATACTATCTACATGTTAATTTCGACATTATATAAAAACATATATGAAAACCATATATCAATCTCGACTTTATATTCGAACATATGTGAAAACCATATGTTAATCTTGACATTATATTCGAACATACATGATTACATATAAATAAAATTTTACCATATATATTTTCTCTCTCTTTTATTCTAGAATATGTGTCTGATGATTGTAATAAGATTCTTTTATGGTAATCAACAGATTCTCATCAAAAGTGGTTGAGGAGAAGTTCAGATATTGACAAAACTATGATAACACCTCAAGATTTATTAGAAAATACAAATTCCATGGGAGTATAGAAAAGAACCCATAAACAAGATGGCACGCTCGGTGGGACTTCTTCTCAGATCGTTGTCACACACATAAACCTAAAGGATTTGATGTCCTTTGTTTGTTTTTGTACTTGTAGGCGAGATGGTCACCAACTACACCACCCCTACGTACATCATCAAGTTCACTAGTTTCCCACCTATGCAATTTGTGTATCGAACTGATGTCATTGAACCCATCATCGCAAAGAAGAATAGAGTACTCATTCTCATTGTGATGACTGCCCTAGGGTTGTCATCGCCACCCACAACTATTACATCCAAGGTGGCCACCAAGGCTGTCATGAAGAAGATCATTGTCACAAAATGGTCCAAGGATCCACATCTTGCCCACGAAGCCGAAGATGACACCAACAATAGCGGCTACTAACTTTGTTTGGGCTATCAAACCCACCACTTGGAGGGCCACTCAAGCAATAGGACCACTAAGGAGTGTTTGAAGGGTACCTAAGAAGGCTCCTTAGTCAACCTCATCACAAGAGTAAGGTTGGGTGAGGATCCCCTTCAAAATGCATACTAGGAGGGTCCCTTCCTCGACCAAGAAGGAGGTGCCACCATCAAGGTGGGTGAACCTACTCCTCGGCAACTGATTCACACCATTGTTACGTGTAGGGTGGAGGGGTGTGCCTATGAAAACCAAGGTACCTCCTCGACCCATGCTCGTCAAACAAGAAAAGACAAAGTGTCGAGGAAATACTCCATCAAGCCTTCTTCGATTGTGTAAAAAATATGAATGCTTGTCGAAGGTACAACTTTTATTGGAAGACATGCTAAGGCTACTTCAAGCAACCCCGGGGGAAGGCATCCCCTTTAATGAGGATGCCTTCATCTCCTAAGCATTCCTTTAAGATGTTGTGGTGATCACAGAGGGTTGAAGAATAAAATACCACAACGAGGCAAACCACTAATGTTTTGCCAATGTAATACCATCTTTGATGGTAAAAAGGACAAGCCTTTCGCATTGAGAAGAAGAGCCAAAGTCAAGGTACTCCCAGTAAAGATGCTCAGGATGGGAAAGTCGTTGCTAGTAGGTGTAACCATGCCGGCGAGGAGATTCCGAAAATGAATGCGAAATCGGACGGCAAAATCATGTCGAAAAAAGCAAAACAAAAGGAGTCGCCACCTAATCTATTATGGAAGACAAGGAAAACCATAACATGAAAAATCATGCAAAAACAAAAAAAAGAAAAAAAAAGGACAAGTCTACGAA
>JAMKQA010021344.1:0-21076 GCA_024699735.1 Posidonia australis | reverse complement strand
GAAAAATGAGTGCAGGACCTATATGCAATAAAAGGACCAGAAAGTAATTCCAGAAGGACCTATTTGCAAGAAAAACATAAACTCCAGATTTTATTTAAGATAAAAGTTTAAATGTTTTTAAAACTGAAAAAAAGGGTCGACGGTCGCCGGCGATGGAGCTCGCCGCCGACGACCACCGGAGGAAGCGAAGGGGGAGGCTCCCTGGGTCTGATCTCAAATCAGACCCCACAGGAAGCAAGAAGGGGTTGAGTGGAGGACATCCAGCGGTTTGGATGTGGCCACCGATGGCGGAGGCTTTTCCCCCACCTCACTTGCCGTCGAACTGCTCTAGCGACGACCACGGGGAAAAAGGGGACCTGCTGGGGCTGCGGCACGGCGTTTGGAGGCTTCTGGAGGGCTAAGGAAGGCATCAGGACTACTCCGGAGCGACGCAGAGGTTGGTGGAGCGAGGTGGAGGCTTGATTGTCGTCGCCGCGGCTTCCTCCGGCGAGCGGCGTGGCTGGGACGATCTAGTGGTCGTGGCACGGCTCTAAGGACTCCGGGGTGCTTGCGGGGCATGAAGGAGGGTGTCCAGACCAACGGAGGGGCACGGGAGGCTGGAGGCGGCTCTGGATCCCGTCGTCTTCTCCGGCGACGGCGGGATCAGAGCGCTACTCCGGCGGGCGTCACGTGGGCTGCTGGGAGCGGCGGAACGGCAACGGCGGGGCACGACGAGCTCCGGGAAGACCAGAGGAGGAGGAGAGAGGGCTCGGGGGTCCAGGAAACGTCCTGGATTGCCCCCCTCACCTCTGTCGCCGGAGTTTGGCGACGGCAGGGCACGGTGGAGCTCCGTTAGCCAAGGGATCACTCTGGATCCCCTGGAAACACTCCAGGAAGGGGAGGAGAACCTAGAATACTAAGGAACTAAGACAACAATGATGTTGGAGAAGATGGGTGTACCTGATCGAAAATGGGTCGTCGGAGCTCCGAGGTGGCTGAATTCCCTCCCGCGACTGCTCTGGCACTCTGGTTCTCTCTCTCTCGCTCTGGATTCTCTTCTGCGGTGGAGCAAAAGTTCTGGAACTCCTCAATCGTGAGCTTTGCTTCTCCATTTATAGGTAAATGGGAACCCAACAACGATTCTTCTCGAATTTGCATGCGTCTCGTAACAGAAATGCTAGCTCACCTGACCACGGTTACGCCAGCTCACCAGACAGCCAACGGCTGTCTCCCGTGGTCTCTAATTTGCTCCCTTGCTCGCCGACAAAGATGAACGGCGATCCTGGTTTCTCCGGCGAGCCATCCAAGGGCTCTGGTTGCTTGGGCTTATGCTGGACTAGGCTGAACCAAGGCTCAGGGACTGATCTCAGGTGAGCAAACACAAATCAGATGCTGCAATCGGAATTGGCAAAACATGGTTGATATGCAACATTTAATTTAAATGAAACCATATGATTGATGAAATATTCAATAAGATAAGAAATCAAATGTCATATGGTTAATGAACAAAATGAAATGGGACCAATCTTTGCAAATAAAGAGGGGGAAAAAAGAGTGTGGGTGAGAGGTGTGGGCTTTGGGCTTCATGGGCCTCCATGGGCCTATGTGGGCCTTGTGGGCCCATGGCCCCCATGGGCCCAAGTGGGCTTTAATGGGCCTTGGTGGATTTGACGGGCTTCCATGGACCTAAGTGGGCTTTTGGGTTCAATAGGCTTGAAAAGGGTTTGAGCTCAGCCACCAGACCCTCGTCCTGCAAAATTGGGAAAAATTGGGGTGTCTACAGGTTGGGTTGTGGGTTCACTCCTAACCCGACCCAACCCGACCCATGTACACCCCTAAGGCCCACAATGGACGTCAACAAATGTGATCTCTTTTCTTCCTTTATGTATACCGATGGAGTAGAACATTAATTAGGTTGCACTTTCAGGTTTAGTCGCTATAATTTGGATTAATTACGGTATGGGATCCTAGTACAAAACCACCAATGCTCAAGTGAGTGTAGGATAGGTGGAGTTGTGATACTACCAAATTTTCTTGTCAAGATAGGATAATACTTGAGGGAGGTGGTCTCAAAATAATTATATAAGCAACATCAAGTTGAGATGAATCATTAAAATTTGGCATGAGGACTACCTCCATACAACTCTTGGATAATCATATGCTAGTTGCTTGTGTTTCAATCAGAGTTTGAGTGGTGGTGTGTGCTCTAGCCCTCATCCTAGTCTATATCAACACAGTTATTGCATATTAAACATGTCGACCTAATATACATGTCTAGTTCTTATAATTGTACAATTTTCAAGGCATGTAAAATTCCATGTGGTGAGACTTTCTTGGCTGCTTAGTTCACATATTTACATTGATTTTCAAGAACTTAAAGACATGACTTTAATGATTGCTTTGGTTTAGAATAATTGAAATATTTGTGGAAGTTAAAAATAATTTCTCCTATTTAATTCTAGGATTAGGAACAATTTGGAAAATTAAGAAAGCTACTTTTGTCTACTTGACGTCGTTGGATTACTAAGGTCGACTTTTGTCCCTACTTGATGGGTGGACCTTGTAGTCCTTTGCACTTGTCAATCTCCATTTAAGCTGAGGAAACCTTTGCAAGCCTTTTGTTACCTTTTGGGAGACCTTTGTCCCATAGAAACTGTCTACTCGAGATTGTCCATATAGGTCTTCACACAAAGGCCAGAGTTCTAACTCTTCTAGAATGGTATGTCACTGATGACTTGGACCCCCTAAGCTACATAGAAAAAGCCTAAAATCAATCTCAAGGAACAGTAAAGTTTCATTAGGTCTTTCCATCCACACTGAGATAGTCTACATCTTCACATACAAATCTGAGATCATTACGTCTTTCGTGTGGGTGGAGACTTATACTCGACAAGCAAGTTCGTTGCCTTATTAAGACCATTGATAAAATAGAAAAATCCTAGATTGATTCAAAGTTATCCTTTTTATCGTCAAAACCATTCTAAATAAAATAAGGTAATAAAAAGACTAATAATAATATCAGGCCAATTTTTGTGTAGGTGCCTACAGGATCAATTCTTGTAGGCAACTTAAGTTGTCTTATTTTCAACCATTAGATTGAGCCAACGGTTGTGATTAATTTTTTTTCCAAGACAAATAATGTATTTCGAATGTCTTCTTCATTCCCCTCTTTTCCTCTCGTTCCCCTCTTTTCCTTTGTCATTCTTCGATTCTCTTCTCTACAGGTGGCGGAGCGGAAGACGACAAGCTCAACAACGACAGAACAAGAGGAGTGTAAGGTGACGAGCTTGACGACGGTGTCTTCTCAATCTTGGTTGGTAGCAGAGTGGTGGAAGTCTGGGGGAGGTGGAAGGAATAGGATGAGCTCGACGACGGCAGAAGAAGAGGAGTGGAAGGTTGACTAGGGTAGCCAATGTCTGATGGTGGCAATGCGAGGAGGATGAGAAGGACCTTTGTGATGGATAGCTTTTCCAAACACAAGTTTTTACTATGAAGGGTAGGTTTACAATCAACTTTGTCAACTCTGTCAATACTACCATGCTTACCTTATTTACATTTGATTGTGTTTGGATTGAAGGAGATAAGCGATGAACCATGGGATTTCGGAGGAAAGATGCATTGTCATTCATGTGATGCCATGCTGATTAGGATTTGTTTCATCGTTTAGGTATATGTTAATTGATTGATGCTAGAGAATATCAAATTTGCCCTGATTAAATTAGGATCCCATCAATGATATCTTGATATCAAATCCATATAAGTTTACAACTACATATGTTGAGCATGCTAGAGAGCATGTTGTTGTTTGGATTGGTTTTCATTTAGATTTCATTTGCTCGTGTTGAATTGATTTTGTGCCCTCACTTGGTTTAACATTTCAGAGCATGTGCATATGTAGATTAATTGCAGGACTTATTGTGGAGTGCTCCTAATATTGTGTCATTTATCATCTTCATGATAATTTTTCATATTTCAGATATTGAGTTAGTTAATTTGCTTTGAGAATTATAGATTTTCAGATATTAGTTAGTAGATTTGTGATGTAAATTATTGTATGGCTTACTGTGATGTTTTTGCCATCACTTGAGCTCTACATATCAGATTGGAGTAAAATTGGATTCGTTGGCTAGAGGATTTCTTAAGCTCCACATTTGTATCATATCTAAACTTTTGGATCTTGGTTGATGTTGCAAAAAAGGGTAGATTTCGAGTATTGAATACTTCATTTTTGTGATGTGAATGGTTGTCTATCTTGCTTCATAGTGCTTTTAGTTTTTTAATTGATGATATTGCAAGAGTTGAAATAACTTATGCTTCTTCCAGAATATGAATGATCTTAATTTTCACCGTATTTGTTTGTGAATAACACTACAAAAAGAAATGTGGTAAAATATTCTATTTGTTGTCAATGTAGTTTGATTGTTGTTGTGAAGACATTGTGGACCGTTGTTAATTGTAACGCCCCACATTTTCCACAATAATTTAAAATAAATTAAATTACAAGAAAATTAAAGCCAAACAGAAAATATCTAACTACTAGGAACCTGTGTGTGCGGCTAGGAGACTCCAGACTATATGCACTACGCTAAACCAACCGCATGTCTGCACCTGCAAGCCAAAACCACAAGTAAAACACATTAGTAACAAGAGTCACTCAATACACACCCCAAGAAAACCACAGAAAGTGAATCATGATTATTTTTTTTCTTTAAATTCTTTTCGCAAATCATTTCTCTAAACTCTCAGAAACCAGGCCCATACCAGTCAAAACCACAACCAGGGCTCTACTAGCCCAAAACCACAGGCAAAGGTCCTCAATGATCAAAACCACACACAGTGAGTCGGGGTGTCCGGCGCCAGGCAACCAAACTCTGGCCACACGTAGTCCGTCGAGAAGCCACCACAACGTCCTGCACTGCCACGGTGACGGCCACCCTGTGCAGAAGCGTTCACCATTCTACGATTCTCCCTTTCTAGAGAACCCTTAAAAGCCAACTCCTCCCTGGGAAGGTTGTCTTGTTTCTCAGGACGCTACTAGCTACAGGGCACGTGTCCCACCCGCACTGGCCATCACAGGGTACGCCTCCTCACGGTGTTCTCCACACACGGTGCTAAGGAAGAAGTGTCATACCTCCACACCCGACAACACCCGAGCCTCAATGCTCATAGCGATAGTAGGACAATCATACCTCACCGTCATGCCACAAGACACCTCAAACCACGGACCACAACCCTAGCCTCGAGACGACAGTCAAGGAGTCCTATACCTCCAGAACCCGACTTCCCTCAGCCTTGGGTTTCTCGGCCCCCGACCTCGACCAAAGTGTCGCGCCCGACCACCCGAGAATGTCGTCACATTCCCTGGTCCCGACGACACGATCTCACACTGTCTCGGCATGCACATAGAAAATCTGGAAAACCATTTTCCAAAACAAGCTAACTACTCTTTGAAATTATTTTCAAACTATTTTCATATCTTTGAAAACTCTTCCAAAACCTCGGTAAAATGGGGCATCAGGTGTCCCGAGGGACCACCACTAACGGTCCACAATCTCATTTCAATGGAACAAAACAAAACCAATCCGGCAAACCCTCGTAAATCAGATTTACAAAAGCATTTAAGCCCAGATTCGACATGCTGAGAACCCCTGGTTCGGTAGGCCGATTTAGGTCGGTCAACCAAATCAAGTCAATAGTTAACAATCAGGACAAATTCGGTATACCAAAAATGATTCGGTCGACCAAAATCTCATGATTCGGGCAATCGTTCAAAATCGGACAACCGAGTTTCGACCAGAGGACCAAAATTGACAGAAAAATGGCATACTGAAATGGTTTGGTATGTTGAATTCTACGAAAAACAGAAAACGGCTCAAACCCTACTGTCCGAAATCGCCCCAACTGGGACCTCCGATCAGACCCCCTAAACAAACACCATAAATCTTGCTTAAAACATCAGATGTAAACCCTCGAGTCTACTCAAAAACCCAACAGACAAAACCAAATTTCATTCACCATGCATCAAGATATAAAATCACAAAGGCATAAGGGTCGAAATGACCCAAAACTCAACCACCGGCATAAATGCCCATAAATCCACCATAAATTCTCATAAAATCATAATAAATTCTAAAACATAAAATTTAGCCTAGATTACATGCATCCTAGGCATTCCTACCATTTTACATGATTTTTATATATTAAATTGGGGATACGTACCTGAAACGAAACCCGATGAATCCTCCGGCCAACTCCGACGATTACGACGTCCATGGGGCTTCCTTGACCTTGGGGACGCAACTCTGGAGCTTCCCACGCCGCCATGAGCTGTCGCATGCCGCCACACGCCTCCGCCGACATGTGAGCACACCGAACAAAGGAAGGGGACACAAGGGAAGAGGGACAGGGGAGGGGGAGTGAATGAGAGAAAGAGAGAGACGAGATGGAGGTGGAGTGAGATGGGTGGAGGGAGAGAACGAGTGGGAGGAGAGGAAGAAGAAGAGAAGTGGCGTGCTTGGGACGGGAAGACGCATAGAGAAGGAGAGGAGGAGAGGTGCGGAGAAAGAGTCGTCGGCCGGGCATATAAATATGCACCCCAAGGTGGTAGTTGCATGCATGCATGCATAGTGCAACCACTAGCCTCCCGCACGAGCCAACAACCGCACCTAACTCTCCCACCAACCGGCCCACAACGCGGGCCCCATATTCGGGCCCACACAAGCACAGTGTCACAATGCACAGTGCTAACCACGTACAGGGACACGTAAACAGAAGCTGGCTCACGAGGCTCAAACCCAAAAGCACAAATCCACACAACAGGCCTCGGAACAGTAACACCCGTCTAGGAATAAAATTCATAAAATGTAAATAATTACAAAATGAATTTTACGGGTGTTACACTAATCCTGGTCGTCGTTGTCTCACATATCCAAATTATTCTCCTAATGCAAGTCATAGTCAGCGTCATTGTAATTTTTTTAAGTGACTTGATAAGGAGATGAGTAATCAAAGCAAGGAAGTTATTTTGCAAGTGATGAATGACAAGCATCAAGCAAAAGCTCGTGTTCAAGAATTACAAGGTCGCCTTCGAAAAATTGCGACTCATAATGATAAATTACTTGAAATAATTGATATTTATAAAGAATAAGTCAATATTTGTATGGAATTTATGAATCTTTTTTGCTAGTGGTACTTAAGAAATGAATGTTGGAATTTCTGTAGCAGTTTGTATTTTGGATACTTTTAATGAAATTATTTAGTTTGTGTTTTGAGAAGTGTGATTATTATTTTTGCTATCAAGAATTAATATGTAGATTATACACATGTTAGCAGGATTATTTTTGCTATCATAAAGTTACAGGCAAAATATACAGCAATTGAACTTATGCTATTACTTATGTTATCCTGTAAGTTTAGGAGTCGTATGTACATGCTATAAGTTTAGGAATTGTATGTACAAGTGTGTTGTTGCAAGAAACATTTTGTTTCTCCTAGCTGTAGAATTCTCTACCATCACATTTATAAGCTGAAGAGCAGCTAAATGTGTAAACACATAAAAATTTGTCACAACGGATGGTGTACCTTATGGAAGTTGGTTTTCCTTTATGACATGATTAATGTTGTAGTTTGGCCTCCAAAACAGATTCCATTATTGAAGTTGTGGTAGGTACTTGAATCTCCCACAATAATATCTTACACTTTTGTATCTATGTTTAGTATTTGGAATTTTCTAGGTCGTGTTGTTGGTGGATTTTTCTCTGAGCAAACTGTAAAGTATGTCATTAATTCTTAGCTATCCAATGCTAATTCCTTTCGAAAAGAAGCATGATTCACATCATTCTTATTAATATGTATGATAAAATGCAAGTGAAGTAAGATAACTGTTTGTCTTTTTCCTTCATCTGGTCAATTGCACATGGTAGTAATGTGACACTAGTAACAATGTAACCATGAAAGTTTATCTCCTTGAACATATAAAAACCTGTTCTGTTTTTGTTGAGAGCTTTATTGCATAAATAATTGCAATGTGATATCATTAGCAGTATCAAATGCAGAGGAATTAGAGTTGTAGTAAAGAAGCAAAGTGATATGTAGAGCAAAGTTTAGATATGATACAAATAAGTATCAACAGTATCGTACATTAAGTTTCACTACTTCATCAATTCTTGCATCTCTGAACTGATACGAGAATAACCATTCAAGACCTGCTAGCAAAAAACAATATTTCAATCATCTAGTGCTTATCACCAAAAATGGACAAATTTGCAAAGAAATCATCTAAGCCAAGGCTTTTCAAACAAAGAGGTTAATCTCACCAAGTTCATTCATTTTTAACAGTTTTACAAAAAATATTGCCCAATGCTAGTAATGTGAGTTTGGAAAATCAATTCATTGTCAGGTGTATTACAAAGCTTCTCCTCCTTGATGTCATTATATAAGAGCGTAACAATGTGTGAAATCAATGTTTCCACTACTTTAGATTTAACCCCAAGCCCTACAGTCCTTCATAACTTCCAACGTAGCCCTTGATTCAACCTAAGAAAATCCTTAGTAGCATTATTAACCTCTTTTTTTTTTTTGAAAAATAATAGCACAATATCATAAAATATCTAGTTAAACAAACTAACTTGTAGTACTTAAATAGAATGAAATCAACACTCATTCATATGTTTGGAAAAAGATTAGTAACATGCTTAACTCCAAGACTCGTAGTATTTGTCATGTACAAGCGAAGAACTTGTATTTGGACAAGTATTGATGTAATGTCCTTCTTAACCATAATCTTTGCAAGTTTTTTTTTCACTTCCTTTGATTGTGACAATGAGACCTCCATACTAGATTTTATATGTAGATTATTTTTTAACCTTCCTTTGATTTTTCTCATTGTAGTTGGGTCTTTTACTACAAATCTAGTAGGCAGTTGTTCTTCAGAGTTGGAACTAACTACACTTGTTGAAGATCCAACAGTACTATTGGGATACTCTTGGCTTAGTTTATTCAATAAATCATCCATCCCATGCTTTACTATTTCATATTAAGCAACAAAAGAAGATCCAATATCGACTAATTTAAATGCTGTAGATCGCAAGTCCCAAAGCATGATAGGAGTAAATCTATGTGAAAAATGAAAAATATAGATTACTAATCATGTTGAAATCTTGTAGTAATACCAGAAGAGGATGAAATACACAATTTGTACCTCCGATTAGATGATGATAGAATATCAACTCTTATAAGAGTGCTTGTATAATATCTAGCTTGTATGGTTCACCTAGGTAAAATATATTTTTCTGGCAATACGGTTACTCCCTTTTTCCACAGAATTAGAAGAGTATGACGACATAAAATATCTTCATGTTCAAATTTCTTACACGAACAAAAAATAAAGATTTCAAGACTAGTGTTAAATAGCACAAACCGCAGTGTATATTCTTTTCCATGCTTCCAAACATGGTATTGAGCATTGTTTCCCATCTTGGCTATCTTTTGGGAGGCATAGGACAGTTCTTTCTTAAATTCATTCTGAAATGAAGCAAATATAATCCTCGTGTATTCTTTGCCTGCTAGTACTTCAATTGGATTAGAAGACAGAAGTATAGGCTTTGTTGACATTGTCATCAAGTCGTTTCTTTCTTCAGCATTCTATTTAGATGATAATGCTCTATCATATTGAAACACAAATTCCAAAATAGGAGTTTAGGAATAACGATAACCATCAAAAAAAGAGTTGATGCTTTCATATCGTTGGCTAGTAGACATTCTAGCCATAAACACATCCTTCAGATAACAAGAGACCCAATTTTCTCGAATATCATGTATTGTATTCAACCATATATTATCATGAATTAAGGGATATATATCTTTCAACATCTCCCACTAATTCTCAAATTCCATGAGAGTTTTGGAACCATATATGCATTTTTCATAGTCTTGTTTCAAGTTGACATTATATCTGAACTCTGATACATGGTTTCCCACATTTTTACCTATGTGCCATGAACAATACCGATGTGTTGTATCCTCAAAAATCATTAGAATTGTAACATGCATAGCAACATCTTGATCTGTAATGATAGTCTTTGGCTTGTTATCATACATGCACCTCAGGAATGTTGTAAATAACTAGGTGAAGGTATCTTTTATTTCATCAGCAAGCAATGCACAACCAAACAACATAGACTGTCTATGATGATTAACACTAATGAATGGTGCAAAGGGCATGTTAAAGTTATTTGTCTTGTAGGTTATATCAAAAATAACCACATCTCTGAATTTCATGTAGTTGTCTCGAGACCTTTTATTAGACCAAAAAATACTTATTATTGTGTGATTCTCATCTAATTCAAATTCAAAAAAGAACTACGGGTTTGAGGCACTTTTTGATTGAAAGTATCTAATTATAACCATACATTCCTTCCCAATGTTATTTTGACAAGTCCTTCTTCTATAGCCATTAATTTGTTGGGGAGTGACACCTTCATGGCCACTCTTCAAAGAACTTGTGCAACTCTAAATAGTCCAAACACCACATGCAGATAAAGTATCAGCTAATTCTTTAGTTAATAAATACAACTTGTTATGAGATCGAAGCTTCGATACCTTACTAGGTGTGGTAATAATATGATTGTGCTATTCAACAAATTTATCCACAATCCATAGTTCTTTGTCTCTTTGGACAGCACAAAGTCTAGCTGGGTAACTCTCATGAGTGCGCCTCATAATAATTTCTTTCCCTTAGTACCATTTATCTTTAAAATCCTTTTCACCTTGTTTAAAACAAACAAAAATCCTTATTATCATCTATCCAGTACTTTTAGAATTCCTAAACCAACTTCTCCTGATGGAAAATCCTTTTATCTTAGCATATGCAATGTAGTACAAACATGCTCATTCTCTGAATTAAATTCCATACCCATATAAGACAGAATAGGCACTTCAAAAGTGTATTGTGGTGTATATCGACATTTATATAATCCTACATACACAAAAAGAAAATTTACCTTCATTGTCATTCTAAAAAGGAGGTTAAAAAATCCCATAAATTTTTTTTGGCAATTGACAACATATTTGCAAAACAAAAATGAATGGCTTGCATATCACTTGTATGTATGTTGATACTTGAATATGCACACTTTGCAAAAATGTAGAAATAAGTACAATTTGCATTTTCCATTACTAAATTGAAGAGTGAATGCCACTAATATATATAAAATCGTTCAACCAAATCTCAAAAAGATGGTGAAAAAGTAGCCCATCAAAATCAAATAACAAAAACAGTAGCCAAAAAAGTGGAGATCAGGTGACTCTAAGAAATTATATAATATCTAAAGGAAAAGCAATAACAAAAGGAGTAGCTACCAAGGTGGAGATGAAGAGGCTCTGTTATGTGTTATCTACAGGTGTTTGACGACCATTTGCATTTTTGAGTTGAAGAGTAAATGCCACCAATATACAGTGATGCAAATGAAAACATTCAACCAAAGCTCAAAGAGAAGGTGAAAAAATAACCCATCTAAATAACAACTAGCAAAGTGGAGATCAAGAGGCTCTAAGAAGTTAGAAACAGAGACCAAACTTGCAAGAAAGATGTTGTTGCAAAGACATAATCAGAACTAGGTCATTTGAAGTCAATATGCAATGTCAACTAAGATAAATTTTGAAACAATAAGAATCAAACTATACAGGATTGGTTTTATAGAGCAATCTCACAGAAAATACAATTAAAGACAGTAGTTTAAGAATCTTATACATTTTTTCATCATCTAGTCACACATTCTTTCAAAAATTTTAAGCGATTAAAATTTATGTAGGATGGGAACCTAAATTTTGTCGAGTCTGAGTTACACATGAACAACATAGTGTAACTTCACAATTGAAAGGAAAATTATCATCAAATATGATGACCTGAAAATTCCATTTCGTGTCTTTTCTCTTGAGATTTTAGAACAACAAAGAAATATTTTCATACAAAAATTATACAGAAGTGTAAAGAAATCATATTGGTCTCTCTTGAGGATCACTTATTGCGACTCCTCTTCGATGAATGGACAGCTTTCGTGCCATTCAACAGGAGAAGATGAGCTGTGACCATTCTATTAGTCAATGTACGGAAGGTTGACTAAGACAAGCAAGAAAAGTACAAAGAATGAGTCATGTCTCTGGACGATGAGGAGATTAAGATGGAGTAAAGGGTTATTTTAAATAAAATCAAAGAATAGACGAGAAGGAGGAAGATAGAGAATAAAAGGAAGACAAAGATGGAGAGAAAAGTTAACTACACCTAAAATGAAGAGAGGAGGACTACGATAAGATTTTGATCATTCTGCTTTTACTAGGTTTAATCGTGACCGTTCATCTCATTCAACGATCGTGATTTTATGTGCCTACCAAAAAAAAAAATCCTGACACCAACATTGGCAATTTTTTGTAATAATATTTCACAAGATTGGTAGGGGGATGGTTATGAGACGACATTTTCCATTTTTACTCGGGCGCCTGTTTTCCCGACTCCTCCACGAAACAAAATCCGTTTCTCTCGCGCACTCGTCACAGTCCCTCAATTTGCCCGCCGGACCACCCAAATCAGCTGCTGGACTGCCCCATCCACTATCCCCATCCTTTCTCAGGCCTCCGGCATCTCTGAACCGAAGGCTCAGCATCAGCAGCAGCAAGTAAGCAATCCGCAGCTCGTTGATGTCAAATTTCAATTTCTGACTTATAAATCTCTCGGTGTTGTTGGAATCTTTTCTTGCTTTGGAAACTCATTCTAGACCCTTTGGTTTTATCACCTGATTGGGCTGTGTTTTATAGAGTATGTGGTATCTATCTTCTTCTTGGAATTGAGGAAGAACTGATACGAGAGTAACTGATAAATGCAATGCCAAATAGAAGTATAAATCGAGATGTTGCAAGTTGCAAGCGTATATTGATTTGTTTGTGAAAATTGAAAAGGAATATGATGTTAGATGATTAGATCGTGAAAGCAAGGCATTTCTTGGTTGCATCGTCACCATTTGCTCAAATGTGTACTCCATTGGAAGCCTTTGAGTATTCATGAAATGGAACTCAACTAAGTTTGTGAGCTCTACTTGTTCTTGACATAGAGAAGTAGAGTGGTTCTTGAGCTAGATATATGGAGTGGTTTTCACATGCTTCGGATTGTTTAGATGGTCTCATAAACAAACTAGAGACATATCAACGTGAAAACGAGGATTTCATTTGGATTTTTCTAACGAGCTTTGCTTTATTCTCTTATCAAATTCCACATTTAAATCAATAAAATATACTCTTTCATGTGATAATTACATGTAATTTGTATAAACTACCGAATTGCATGTGCACAACAACACGTACTAAAAGATAACTAACACATTAAAAAATTCTCAACAAAGAAATGATTCATGGATTGGGAAAAAAGAGTAATTGGTGAGGGTTTAGTTATTCAGTTATGATTTTGTGTGTGACTAGTTGAATTTGCGAATTCCTGTAGAGGTTATTGGAGAGAAAATGGATGCAATTATGTCAATTAAGCGAATTGAAATTTTTAATGGATGCAATTATTAGGAGTGAGCTGTCAATAATTTTAAAATTAAAATATTAGTGATGAATTAAAGATGAGATTAATGAAAATATCTAAGGGTATTTTCTGTGTTTCATTAATGTCTTCACCCTCCCAACTCCTCTTACCTTAATATAATAGATGTGATAACTGATAAATTATTATGTAAATTTCACCCTTTATTAAGCAACCCTTTTATTGATTTTGTAATAGAGATATCAGATTTTTTGATGGCCCATTATAGGCATTTTAACATATATATCTTCTCTCCCAAAATGATATCTAAATATATACTTCATGCAAACTTGATATTTTTATATATACATATATTAACTCATAATCTTAACATGTACTAGTGGTCCTTTATCCTGAGAGTTCTGGTTTTCAGCTGTGCATCTCGGTGAAACGTTTCCTGGGTTGTTCACCCTTTATTCACACATGCTATTTGGTGTCCCAATGGCTCAACTCTCAAGCAAAAACAGAATTTTCCATAACAAATAATCCTCTGTTGTCTTCCTGAGGAATCAGATAATCACTGCAGTCATGGAGTGGTACTGGAGATCTGAGGTTCTTTTTGAGGTTGATCAGTGTATACAGGCCTGACCATGTCAATTACTCTCTTGGTGAGCCTTTTCTTTTTGGCTTGGTATGCCTTTGCCTTTTGTTTCATCCTTAGAATTTTCTCAATAAAATTTGCCACTACCACCCAAAAAATAAAAGTGTTATTGTTGCTTGAACAACATTTAGACTGACCATTTAGCAGTTAGTTGAAATTACCGAGTACACAAATTGTCATTTGTAGACAAATGTTATAAATGTTAATATGTTATTTTTGTGGTAAAATTGCAGATGTTTTAGAGATATAAAGTTCTTAAGTGGAAGATGTCCCACTACCAAGAGGAAGAGATTGGTGATACGATTGATGATTATGACATGGCAGATGTTGAAGATGATCTGGATGAGGATTGTCGCAGTAGAATGGATGAGTCAGAGTCGGATTATGATGATGAAATTATAAATGTGGAGTCTTGTGCTTCGGTTACATCATTTCTCGCAAGATAACTTTATTGAGTTTTTTATTTTTATTGGTGAAAGTTGCTTGTCCTGTTCTTTATTGTCTATGGCTTCTGCATGCATTCTCACGTAATTAAAATTAATCTTTACAGGATCCTAGGATAAGAGATACTTCGTCTGCACAAGCAAGAAGAGGAAAGGATATTCAAGGGATTCCCTGGGATAGGTTGAACATTACGCGGGATAAGTACAGACAAACCAGATTACAACAGTACAAGAACTATGAGAATGTGCCTACTTCTGGAGAAAAATCGGAGAAGGTATAACATTTGCAGAGCCTGTTTTGATGCAAATTCATTAATAGGATACTTTGAGAAACCATTTAAAGACAGAAATTAATTGTAATAAAATACATTACACCTTATTTTTCACTCAGAAAGCAAAGATTTCATGTCTTTATTACTCTCAAGAAGAAAAGCACAAGAGATACTGTTCACAGTAAAGGCAAAATGCCATTTTTTTAATGTGAAATGCTTCTTTCTTCCAGAAATTTTAAAATGGATGTTGCTTTTTCTAGAAGATGCATACTATTTTCACCTCAACCGTCAGAGACATCCATGAACCAAATCAAATCTTTCTTCTTCAAAAGCCACGTCTTTGTTTAGTATAAAGTCTTACAAGATTTTCCCTTTGATGATGTGAATTTTATGTGGAATTTCAGTCTTCTGGAAAAATCTTCAGCCTTGTGAATTGAATGCCACATCCAGATCTATATTCCGTCATAGGGATTTTTACATATATACCTCTATAAACATGTCTATTTATGTGTATATCCTACATCTTACTAGTTACTACCTCCTTCGTAATTTGCAGTGGACATTAAAAACCATTTCCTAGTTTCCATCTCCTTCATAAATTTGCACTGGCCATTAGAAAAAACTCTGCCTAGTCCCTGTCGCCTTCATAAATTCATAACAGTCATTCCACCGTAATGAGTTGAATTTAAAGTCCATTTCGACATAGCACCTCCTCACTCTTCGGTCTACAAATCCATCCTATTTTAGCATATTATAATCCCACATATTCCATGGCCCTCCCATTTCAATTCCATTGGAAATACAATTAAATTTTGATAATAAATGGATTAACAAGTTTGTCAAACCATAGACAACAAAATGAATTCCTTTGAGCAACAAAGTCTTCCCTTGAGGCAATTTTGTAGGTTTTCCCTAATGTATGGGTTGTACATGAGGCATCAACCAAGGCATTCTTTGGAAAGCTTCATAATTTTGCTTCCTTCTACACAAGAATATGGTACAGTGGCAACTGAGGTCTTAATATAGGTTAAATGTGGGTCTTGAGTTGAGATGTACTGTGGTAAGCCTCAATTTTTTTAGGTAGTTACAATAAAAAGGGTAAAACATATCAAAAAGTAATTAAACTCTCTCATAACTTGTTAGAAAAGTGGCTTTTAGACATTCAACATGTAAGGGTTGGCCTCGGATGCAGCGGCCATGAAGAGGAGCGTCGGTTGAGACGTGGCGGAAGCTGGACCAGCAACGGGAGCCGAGGAGTCGACGCCGGCGATTGGGGAGGAAGCGTCCATTCAGAGGGGTATCTTGAAGCCTATAAATTGAAGGCTTGATCCCAGGTGGTGGGCAAGAGTTGAAGGTCATAAATCAGTGGGAGAAGAGGAGGAGGATTACCGATGGACGGACATCGCCCGTGAGTCGTCGGTCTTAGTAAGGAGGTCGCTGGAGCAAGGAGGAGACCTTCAGAGAGGTGTGTAAGTGTGTGTGTGGTGGAAGTTTTTGTCGGTTTCTGTTTTTGGGTTCCACGAGTTTATTGAGTGCAAACGAGAGGAAGAAGAAGATGAATAGTGGACTTACTTTTTTTGGTTGGTTGATGTAAATAAATGAATGGTGATTGTGGATTTTGACGTGAGTGGAAGGATTTTGGACATTTTGCAACTTTTGCCTTAAATTATTAAAATATGACATAAAACTTTGATTAAGGATTATATATATATGATGTTTTACAGAAACAACCATGAACTTATTGATAATTATAATAACCATGTTGTGGGGATAAAATAAATGATGGAAAAATAACTTATTAGTGTTGTTGTACGTAAGTGGAGTAACTTTAGTCATCTTGCAACTTCTCCCCAAAGGTATTAGTTTATTACAATAAAGTTGGATTTCATGTTTACAGTGCCATTGTTTTAAGGAAACATCCATGATTCTTTGATAATGACAGCATAACCTAGAATTTTAAATCTTATAAGGAAGTACTAGGAGATTCATTTATTTTAGTAATATTCCTCATATTGCATATAAGCCCTTGACTTATGTAAAATCATGTGGATTGAAAACTAAAGATAAAAATGAGGGAAATTTGTGATTTATGAATTAAGTTTTGAGATTTTACGGTTAAATCTACATGTTGCATGTTTGAGGTTAGGTAATGGTAAAATTGCATTTAAATCCCTAAAAATCCATGATTTGAAGATTTTCCAAATATATATATAGAATAGTGTTTGGATAACATGGAGGGAGATCAAGAAACTCTAGCTTTTGCTTAAATATTGGAAATTTTTGCAGTTTTGTTAAGTATTGCATAATACCAGGAACTCTTTACTTTAAATTGTGATATTTATTTTCTTTCATTGCATCTAGATCCTAGATAGAGTCGTATTGATTCTAAATTAATTATTTATTCAATGTAACTAGGATTTTAATGTTATAATATAAGATTTAAGAAAATTTCATAAGTCATCTTGTACATTTTAGGGAAATTTTGCACTCCAGTCCTTCCCTTTTTAAGAGATTAAAGATTAGTCCAAATGATAAAATGTACAAGTCTCTCACATAGGAATACGAGAGAGAGAGAATAGAGGCTTGGCATATACTCTTCAGAGTAATGATCCTAAATGGGGAGATACTAACCTGGCAAGGTTTAGTATTGGATCCTATGCGGATCTAGTGGCAACGATAAGACTACAAGATTTAGACTTGATGTCCACTGACTGACACAGGTTGGTATACAAGATCCTCATTAATAAACAAAGTGTGAAATAAAATATGTAATAACGGGAATGATGATGGATTGTATATTAACTAGAAGACCGCGTTATGCCAGCGGTGAGTGGTTCAAGGGATTCACTAAAGGGTTGAAAGAAAATGAAAGTGAAAACATAGACATTTGACCATTGTACTTTAAGTTTGTGTTAGACTAAGATCCACATGCATACCGAGTTTTCTTAAACTCATTTCGTGTTGTTTAATGTAGGTAATTAGAAGCAATCCTGAGGTCTTGCTTAACATAGCTTGGTTCAACCACATACACATGGAACTTAGGATATTGTAGTTTAGTATCTTCATCTTTATTATTATGTAATAACTTTGTAATGAACTGAGTTCAGCAATAATATAGATATGTTGTCGTAACTTTGTTGTTCTCTTTTATCTGTTTGAAATGTTCACGCCTTCATGGAACTGTTATTATGGCTTCCGTTAGTCATGTGGGTGTGGACGTTACAACATAGTATCAAAGTTTAGGGTCCCTTTCGTGTATCGAACCTAGGATAGTAACACCACTAGAAGGTAGTGACACATCATATCATTATAGTCAATGCATGTCATATTGTGCTTTATTTCAGGAAACTTTAATATGGCCAAGACTATATATAACTCTAACTTTAGGAGAATTGGTGGTGACATCGTGCATATTCCATATAAGGAATACTAAGCAATGCAAGAGGTGCGTCGTCAGCGCAAGGAAGAAAGACGAGTTCGGTGAGTGCAACGACGTCCTGACAGGACACAGAGGCGACTCGCCAGGGAATGTTGACGACAGGAGAGCGAGAGACGTCGTCAAATAAAACATGAGAAGCTCATGCACGCATATTTGCGGAGGCAGTGTGCTGAAGTTAGCTCCATGGTGGAGCAAGGATACCAATGCTTGCTTGAGAATCTACAAGAGTTGGTGAATCCTAATGATCCCTGTATCTGGAAAGACGAGGAGGAGGAGAGTGTAGGGGATAATTTTTAGATTTATCGCCATCGGAATCGCGGTTGGATATCCTTATCCGACGATTCTATCAAAGAATGTCATAGATATTTAGCTACTTGTTTGAGCTATCATAGTAAAACCTCTGCTGGATTCCAAACCTAGATATGTAATGTTGTTTGTTATATCACTATCTTTGTAACCGAGCATAATAAATAAAAGAAATCTTTGAGTAAGGGTATTGCTTGGTTTTCTTTGCACAATCTGACTTAAGATAGTATTTTGGATGTCAAAATAGTGCGTCAAGGACGAGGAAGGGGTTAAAATGAACATTTGGATAATGACGTAGAGTAGAATGGTAGTTGGGAAGAGGAACAACAATTTATGATGAAGTCAATTGGACAATTGGTCCAGGCATTAGCAAACCAAGTTGTCAGAAGGGAGCGAACCCCAACATTGGATTTATTAGAAAAGTTTATAAGACAAAATCCACCAAGTTTCGCAGGAGAAGTAGATCCAGAGAAAGCTGAGAACTGGATCAATGATATAGAGAAGATTTTTAGGGCAATGAGTTGCCCAGCTGAGCGAAGAGTGGATCTGGCCACTTATCGTCTCACGGAAGAAGCAGAACACTAGTGGAGAGTCACATGGGAAATCAAATTTGAGGGAGAAAATATTATTTATTGGGAAGAGTTTCTAGAGACATTTAATGAGAGATATTTTCCGGAACATGTTCGAGAGAAGAAGCGACAGGAATTCTTGATGTTGAAACAGAATAAGCTGACATTGACTAAGTACATCTCGAAGTTTAATAAACTGGAGAAGTATTGTCTTGGAGTTTACAGTACACCAAAGGAAAGGACATCGAAGTTCACTTTGGGATTGATCCTTGCACTCAGAACCAAGGTCTGGACAAGTAGACCCCAGACTTTGGCAGAAGCAATTGAGTGCGCTACTGTCCTAGATGACGACCATCAATATTATATGCAAGAAGTGGAGAAACATCGGAAGGGGAGTTGCAGTAATAACCATAATAACCAGTCAAAGAATAAATTATCTGGTAGAGACAGTACTAGAACATTTAAGAAGCAGAAGATTGACCGCAACATTGATGGTAGAGGTAGTTAAGGAACATACCCTCGCTGCCACAAGTTTCACCTTGGAAAAGAGTGCTATCTACGCACAGGTGCATGTCTCGCTTGTGGACTGGAGGGCCACTTTATCAGGGATTGCCTTAATAAGAGGAATGAAGACGATGGAGGAAGGAAGCTTGAAGGACAACAACGAAAAACTCAAGGGCGTGTGTTCACCCTTAATGCAAAGGAGGTAGAAGAAAACAACGAAGTGGTGACAGATATCCTATTAGTTTATGAGCATATAGTCAAAGTTCTTTTTGATTCTGATGCAACACACTCTTTCATTTCATCAAGATTTTCTCAAATTTTAATTATTCTGTCTGAGAAGTTAGACTATACCTTGGAAGTGTCAACCCCTTTGGGTGAAATAGCAGTTGTAGAACAACACTTTGGTGTTATTCCGGTTAAGGTGAATGAGCGGAATTTCCCTATCAATTTGTTACCACTTCAGATGACAGACTTTGATGTCATATTGGGAATGGATTGGTTGGCACAATACTATGCTAGTTTTCAATGTTGAGAGAAGAAGATTATCATCTCAGAACCTGGAAAACCAGTGGTTGTAATTAGAGAGGCTAAGCATGAGAAAGGTCAGAACTTGATTTCTACAGTAAAAGCTCAGAGATTAATGTCGAAGGGTTGTCAGGCTTACTTGGCTAGTGTAGTTAAGATAGAGTCAACCTTTACAAAGCTTGAGGAGATTGAGGTAGTTAGAGAGTTTCCAGTTCCTGGATTACCTCCTAAACTGGAGATTGATTTTGTGATTGAATTAATGGAGGAAGCTACGTCGCAAACGAAGGCGTCATACCAGATGACAATTGCGGAGTTGGAGGAATTAAAGAAACAACTACAGGAATTGTTGGATAAGAGATTTATTAGACATAGTGTTTCACCAAGGAGAGCACTGGTGTTACTAAATAAAGCTAACTACCCAGACCTGTGTGCGGCAAGTGTAGTTCGAAAAGTTGCACAAGGAAAGACTGCTCCTATAGCTCAGCAACTGAAAACAAGGGGACAAGAACACACGTGTGAGTGACAAGAATGCCACCCAGTACGCGTCCCAAAAACAACACCAAAAATACAGAAAATCTAGCCAGAAAACATCATTTTAAACCCTTATATGCAATTCTTAAAACTCAGAAAGCAATGGCTTTTCAAACTTTTCTTTTCTTTTCTTTCAAATCTCATGCTCTTTCAAAACTTTTATTCTCAACATTGGAGAAAACAAAACATTTTATCTAGTTTCCTAGCCTAAAACATCATTTAAAACCATAGGCACGGTTTGCCACAAAATCGAGCTAGAAACTAGTTCACACACAAATCCACATTTTTCATTTCCATTCCATAACTGGTCGTATCACCCTGGCCACAGGCGATC
>JAMKQA010021343.1:0-19367 GCA_024699735.1 Posidonia australis | reverse complement strand
TTTAGCGTAGTGCATATAGTCTGGAGTCTGCTAGCCGCACACACAGGTTCCTGGTGGTTGGATATTTTACTGTTTAGCTTTAGTTTTCCCGTAATTTAATTTGTTTAAATTATTGTGGAAAATTTGGAACGTGACACAGCTCCTCCCGCTCTAGCTCCCAACCGACGAAAGCTTTCGCAAACAAAGGATCGACCACTCCAAGCACTGCTGAAGAGGAGTTTCGCTCCCAAAACTGTAGCAAAGGTAGGATTTCAGGAGCACGCGGAGGTAGCTCTTATGAATAACTGAGTGATTCTCGGTATGAAATCTCCTGATTATCTCTAACGTTTACTTGTAATACCAATATAACATAGTTTATTTATAGAAATAGCATCGAGTAGTTGAAGTATTGTAAATGCCAGTGAAGGAAGAGACAAACCGTAAGGTGACCGGATCCAGTTGAAGGGTGACACTTGTTGCTGTCAGGGTCAACAACCAAAGTGCAGTCGCCACTCCTTGCTCCTCGCCGACCATTGCTTGGACTCCCTTACTTGTCACTATCGGACTGCATCTTACATTGCCGACGATCGAAAACCGTGTGCTTGAGTATGCAAATTTTCTCCTCTTTTGTTAAACTTTTCTACAAATATAATTGACTTCTTCCTTATTGTTTGATTGATTAGACATCTTTCATGGGGTTGTGATTGTAGTTTTGTCCTTTGTTGATCTTCTTTTTTTTGTATTCTTTGTTTGAATAGATCTGTTCAAGTAGTTATGTAGTGTGCTAAATAGATCTATTCTCCATGAATGATTTCGGTTTGAATAAATCTGTTGACCTCTCTTTTCCATGTTTATGTAGTCTACTGAAGAAGATTGGGTCTGTAGTCCTCTTTTTTTAAATGGAGTTGCAACTCTTAATGTTGACATAAGGTAGTTCAATTGAAAAAGACATTATCATAGTAGAATTGACATATCATAATAAACTTCAATTGAAAAAGAAAGAACTCAACACAAATAATAGCTTGTTAAAAAAAAACCTTTTTTTCAAAGACAAAAAATGATAATTTGAATATCTTCTATCTCAGATCAATGCTGATCAATACCCACTCAAGTACGTTTTCAATGTAGATCAATATTCAGATCAATACTGTTTTTTTCTTTGGAAAAAAAATGTTTTCACTTTCTCTTGCACATTGATGTTTGCCAATTGGTGTAGGACAAGCTTGCATAATCAGTACTTTTTCTTGCAAAATTAAATCAGAACTTTCACTTGACACTTTTCTCTTACAGGATCATAGTTGTTCCAATCTGGTTTGAAAGGTCTCAAACTCTCTGATTCTGTTCGTCTAATTAGATGTAAATAAAACATTCTTCTCTAATTCTGCATTGCTCTCTCTTATTTTGTTTTCTGGTATTGTAGGGAGTAAGGATATCTCATCCTAAAACTTATGATATTTATGGCCGTGTGAAGTTGTAAAGTTTTTCTTTAACCATAAATTAAGCTTTTGTGCCTTATATCAGTGCCAATGGGAGTAGTATGTTATTCTCTGTCTTCGTTCAGTGAGATAAAACATTGAAGAGGCACTAATTGTTACATGATCAGGTAATTAATGGTTAACTTTCCGGTCACAAATGAATGAATGATTGTTCAAAGAGGAAATTCAGTCACTTGGAGGTAGCATTGAAAACCCACATTTCCTTTCCTATTGCCTATACAACTCTATTACATTAATGATGTGATCCGTCGAAAAGCTTTATGGAAACATCTTGTTGAAGTATTTTTTTAGTTTCATTGTATATACAATAATCTGAGATTTATCCAATTTCCCTTTTTTGAGTCAATTAGTTTTAAGCTAGATCCTCTTATAAATACAGCTATTATACCTTGTTAAGATTTGTAAATGCAATAGTTATAAGCAGCAAAAGCAATGAGTAAGATCAAGTATACAGATCAAAATACATTATGATGAGAATTGTAGAGAAAGTAGTTGTATATAATCATACTATTATTATATTCTTTGTAAAGGATTTTTCCCCTTCTTTTATGCTATTTGATGTAGGAATAGTTTAGATACTTGGTAAGCAATGAGACTGATATTAACTTTACCTTAAATTGTCATCCAAACATTAGAAACAACTTCCTTTTCTTTTCTTTCTATATCTTTTATTTTATTCTATTTGGTAACAGAGATGACATTTATGATATTTGGTAATACTATTTCTTGTTTGTTTTAATTTACAGTAATTACATAAGTGTGCCTTTTTTTTTTAATTTACAATACTTTACATTTGTACCTCAAGTTTTTAATTTGTTTGTTTTTGTTGCATTTTTTTTTTGTTTGAGACTTTATAATACTTTACCTCCATGCATGTTTTTGTCTAATGAAACCGTTTGCAACTCAAGAACAAGTTTGAGAGGCTACGCATTGATTAGTAGATGTGGAAAACAATTTCATTACAAACTAGGATTAGTTGGACCCTGAACACACAGGCTTGGGAGAGAGTAGACGACCATTGGTGGGAGCAATTTAAGATTGTGAGTTTTCTTCTACACACAAAATTATGTAATTTTAGTTCCTTAAGTTAGACTTGACAAAAATATGCATGTTGGTATTAATATAACTTCTTTGGTTATAATTTAGTTACGTACTATGATACTTACAGTGGAAACTGAAATGCAAAAAATTTAGGTATAAAGGACTCAAGTTCCATGAGAAACTAATGAAGCTCTTTGACGGTAATATTCCTACAAGAAAGCACGCCTTCATCCCTAGTGCCACTGTCCAATCTCCTTCTTCAAGTCAAGAGGATGATACTATCGACACAACAATGTTCCCCACCTCTGACTATTGACGCAACATAGAACTTGCATAGGGAGGGTACTTCTTATAACAATAATGTTGGCACAGGTAATACACAAGGTTCCACAAGTATTAGTACATTGGCTACAGGAAGGAAACAGAAGAAGGTGAAAACCTCCAACAAAGAAACTCTCGAAACTAGGCTTGCCTTCGTGGGATCATTTGTGGAGGTGTATGGTCAGTTGAAGGACAACATTAGCATGAAAAGATGCTTGCAGTTGCTCATGGAAGATGGCATTGATGTTGACTCTGAGTTATACTTATATGCTATTATGTATTTTGAGAGTTCAGACTTGAAGGAGGCATTTGTTGACATCACATCACCAACCCATAGATTGAAATGACTAAAGATAAGGTGTGATGCTTGGATTTCAACAGGCAAACCAATATTAGGATGACTTATGACTTGCCATTACGTTGCTGAGTTCTATCTTTATTTTGTGTTTATTTGGATGCTTTATTGATTGCTAAGCTTTGATGTTGTTGATATGCTAGGTGTCAAGCATTGTTGGTCTGTGTGTTAATGTTGTTGTGAAAATTATGATTGTTATGAAACTTATGACTTGTCATTAGTTTACTTGATGTTTTAAAAGCAAATAGAATTGCTATTTATTACAATTTTATAGTATTGTTACACTTTATTACTATTTTATCAAGTTATATCAGGCTGTAGATTATTTCATGTGATTAGAGGTTGTAGATTATTCATGGATCTGCTTATTTAATTTTTTTATCACGTTATATTAGATTGTTGTAAGTGATAATAGAAAAATAATTAGAAAAATAACTTTGCATGCTAATAAGTTGATAGCTTTATTGTTGAAATATTCATGCATGAGTTTGCAACATTGTCATTTATTACTGAAATTTTATCTTTCTTTCTGTTGGAATGGATGCATTGGATAGTGAGAAATGGAGTCTCATGAGTGATAGCTACGCAATTATTTCAAATTTACTATGAATTGAGAATGACTTTAAGGTGAATTTGTGTGTCTACTCACTGAGAGTTCTTTAAATTAGTCTTTGATTTCTTAGTGGATAAGCTGATTAAGCATTGCCTTACTATTCTTTCTCATACAAGTCATGCTTACAACAGCCTACATGACGAGTGAATTTCAACTTCTTTCGATAGTGATTGATCTTAAACATTTTGTGATAGTGATTGATCTTAAACATTTTGTGCCAATCCATTAAAGATGTGTGATAAGGAAGGATGATCGGTGAAGATGAGTGTTTAGAGAAGAAGGTTTGTATCCCTAATGATTGTCAAAAGAAGGAAGAAGTGTAGAAGGAAGAATCCCCCTTGTGACAGCCACCTTCCTTAATAACCGTGATTCATCTACATAAATATGGAAGCTCCCATCAACTCTCCATTCATTCTAGAATGGAAACTCTTAAAGATAGTTAATTGTCTTTCCATTATGGCTCCCTCATGCGATCAATTTGGATTTTGTAATTCATGTATCGATTCCATTAACTCTCCTTCCATTTACACCCAAGTTGATTTCAATTTTGATGGTTCATTACTGCTAGAATTTTTAATTTCCCAAGTCAACAATTTCAATTCAGCATTTTAATCATCTAAATCCACTACCTAATCCCGTCATGATTTTATCCATTAGATTATATTCTATCATCCATCATTTGACATCAACGTGGATTACCTTTATGCACCACCATCTTCATTGTCAATTTAAAATCTAACATGTCACCAAAATCTTTCCAATACAATGAGATATGATCAATGGATGAAATGTAGAATTCAATTGCACGTAACGTAGAGACCATAATAATTTACTATGATTAGCTTCAATTCTTCCAATTTGACATGTTGCCAATGTCCAAACACATCAATAGACTAACCAAATAATTAAGGATTGACCATCAACAACATAGGAGAAGAAATGAAATTAAGCTAGGATGGAATACGAGTTAGCTTACGTTGCGATATTATACACACACATTTGGCCTCTGAGCATTTTCAAGTAACTCCAAAAATTTAATTGGATGTGCAAATAGAAAGTAATCAAAAAAATAACTTTACATAGATTGTAAGTGAGGCATGCAAATTAGAAAAATAATAGCATGAAAACATTTTTAATTAATCAGAGAGCCAACTCCTACATACGGATAACATAGGACTGTCTTAGGATGTAATATATGTCAAACAAGGCCATAGGCTTTACTAACATCTACATATTTATACAATTAAAAGTAATATTGAATATTGACAATTCCGTCCTTTAGTAGAGTAAAATAGTCACCCAGATGACGAAGAGTAGCATCGATACAATACAAACTTCTTTGTTCCTCCTTAAGTTCACTGCACATCATTCCTTCTTCATTTCCATCACCATGTCTTGCACCTCTACCACCTTATTTTGCACGTCTATTAGTTTCTCTTCAAGTTTTGCTATGCATCAACATTTGGAGCTGCTCACATTATTCAATCTTGCATTCACCCATTCCCAAAATTTGCACTTCAATTCTTCCTGTGAAAAAATGTAATTAATAAAATGAGATACTAAAGCTCTAACAATAAACATTGTATAAAATATTCACAAGTCGCTTACATTCATTTGGACGCACTTCAGAAATGTCCTACTTGAGTTGCTTGCAGTATAAGAGATGAGTCTAGCAACTAGAAAACCACAGTAATATATCACCGTGATCCTCCTATCGTGTGACATGTTTGTATTATTCACCAGAGTAATATAAGATACTACTCTCAAACAAAACACAAGTTAATAGAGACATTATAATTTTAAAAAATAATAATTGAAGCAAATGCTTAACTATTTAACTGAAGAGCTTCAACTACTTCATCAAGAAGAAAGTCACGCACATTATTAGATTCCAATCACTCAGTCCAAAAAAGTATAAGGAAAAAGAAACAATGTACAAAAAATAGGCTATAATAGTTAACCTAGTTGATAAAAGTACAAAAAATAGGCTACAATAGTTATTCTCTCATTTGATTTTCAATGAAATTTCTTCCATTTACAACTTAAAGAAAATATCAATGTAATTTTGTCTAATATGATATGTTGCGTCTTCACTTATCTTACTACAAGCATTTCACCCCTTGCTATTTAATGTTTGAGCTAATGATCCAATCATAGGATCATCGACAAAATTTTGATACTTTTGTCTCTTAAATCCTTCAATGTTCCTCATGAGAAAACCTAATGTTGTTGTTTCATCTAAGGCCATCTACAATATTCACATAATGGTCCAATGTCACGGTGCTTTTGCCGTTGGAATTTTTTTGGTTGAATTTATGAATTTTCATTTATTAAACTTGTTACTTCAGCAATGACTTAGTTTTTACAAGTCAGACATAAAAATTCACCTCTTATTATCTCAACCGTTAACAAAAAATAAATAAGTCAGACATTTAATAAGAATAGACAAGATTAGTACCTTAACCTTGATGTTTTTCCTCTATTTGTCTAATTATCATTTCATTTGAGCCACTTATTCTTCTCCTTGATATGTAAAACCCTTACTTTACTAACATTCTTCTTGATTAGATACATACTTTATATAGCTTCCTTTACAACATTCTTGTTATCTGAAAACTGGTTGACTTTTAAGATATAGGCAAATTACACTAGTCATGGTTGCTTTTTTGTGGAGACGAGGTCAAGAAAAGGTTACTATTTGACATTCTCTATAACTGTCTCACATGAATCATAGATCCAAAATGTGCCCAAGAGGATAAAATTAGAAGAAGATAGCCATACTAAATGTCTTCAGGACCAATGAGCCCTTTCTAGACTAACTATTACAATTACATAGAGGGCCATATTGACCCATGACTTGTACCTGACCTAGCACCCCATTTTGACCCTAGATGCAACCCAACTTGTGTATAATTTTACTCCTGGGAATGTAGTTGTCCAGGAAAAAAAATCATATTCGTTGAGGAATCCTAGGTGGTTATAGATTATATTTAGTTATGCTCCAAGGTGGAACAATATTTTGGTTCTCGATATCAGTTGTTGACAATGCGTCGATAAGAAAAATTTGAGATGTAAATAAGAAAGCTCCTAATATTCCAAATGAGCTTGATCCACATTTCTATACCTGCAAAAGAGGAGTATTATACTGTAATATTTTTTTAAGAGGGTAAAAAAGACTTTAACTAAAGCATGTTTCTTTAGAGACTATACCGCTCCAAAAAGCAAGAGGGGTGGGGTATTATCAATATAAAAATTTTAATATTGCCCTTAAACGCAAACTTTTGTGGTAGTTGCTAGTGGACAGTTCTAGTCTCAAGTGGATAGAATTAGTTAAATCATGTTAGTTCTCATTTAATAGTTCTGGTACTTTGCTGAATGCATGTTCTTATGATTCTCCTTTATGGATGGTACTAAGGAAGAGCTTGTCAATTTTGAATATCTTTTCCAAATTCTTGATCAATAGTAGAGATAATACTATATTTTGAGAAATTATTTGGTGTGGGGTGGAAGTTTTAAAAGAGGGTTCAGTCAAGAAGGTATGGACCAAGTTTAATAATGACTTTTCGGATCTATTCATCACCTAAGGGGTTCTAATCTTTATTTTGAGTCTCTGCAATGCTAACATGATAATTTCAAAGATGGAAAGTAATCTACAACTCATTGATGATTATGATAAAATTGTGTGGGTACTAACTGCAAATAAATCTTTACTTTCTTAGAAGCTGTTATGATATTTTAAATGATAGGAGACTTAGATATCCATTCAAAAATAATGTGTGGTTGTCTAAAATCCCATTAAAATTCAAACTATTTCTTTGAATGGTAATTCAGGATAGGATTTTATTAAAGTAAAATCTTATGAAAAAAGGATAGTTGGGACAGTTCTCTTGTCCTTTTTGTACTTTTAGTTGTGAATCCACCTCTCATATTTTTCTGACCTGTCCTATTGCTCTCTAAGTTTGGTCCTTTTTTTTACTAATGTTTCAAATTTTCATAATATAAATGTAAAGGACATTTTCTTACTGTAGACACTCCGATTTTGAGGTGGTTCATTGATAAGTTTTCCAGATGTTGCTTTGGATGTGGCTAACCCAACCACTTTTTGAATCCCATTAGCTAAACCAATCCCAAACCTATGGCAGGTCCACAGCCTAATTAGAAATTCAAATAGATAGGGGAGAGCACCAAGTTAGAGCACCAATATTGAGCACCTAGCTTGAGCATCTAGCTAGCACACCAAGCTAGAGCACATAAGTGGCGCACCTAGCTGGAGCACTAAGCTGGCACACCTACCTAACGCACCAAGCTGGCGCGCAGCCACTTCTCAGACTGCAGGCTGTTGGCTTTCCACCTCCCATGGTTGTTACCTCCACCAACGAATATGCTATGGAATCTTCCCAAGCTCTTCGTTTACGAGGCTCCATGTATTCTTTAGGAGTTACCCTTGAGAAATCCTATATAAGGACCCCCATAGGCAACCATTAGAAGAGGTTAGAAAACCTTGATTTCAGCAATACTGATCTAAGACAGCATCTTGAGCAAGCCATATTCTCTTTCCAGCAACCTATTCTCGTTTTCTGGAGTATTCCCTTGTATTCTAAAGCATCTTCAGCCCTTCCAAAGCAACAAGAATCATATTATCTTGGGTTCTCTAAGAAGAAACACCTTGGATAATGTAGGTTCCACTCTTCATGCTTTCATTTTCAAATCTTAGTTCTTGCATTGATAAGCATGCCTCAGACTTCATATATAATCTGATTTCTTGTTATTTATATGAGAGTCCTATGATAAGATTGTATGTTTCCTATGTGAGATACTTTGCATGTAAACCTTTAAGATAAAAATCTGCACCTTGTTATTCCTGTGATTAGCTTGCTTTACACAAGGAACCATGATTCATGCACGTATATATTAGGAATTGTACAGTAGATATGTTCTTCATGTTCATCATATGCATATAATGGCCAAGCTCACGCACACATTTCTTATGCTTTAGAATCTCATGCAAGTATCTTCAGCCATGAACCTATGATTTGTCATGATTAAAAACTAATGATAAAGGACATTCACTTGTTAGCTTTTCATCATGTTTTCTTTAATCTCTTTCCATCTGCATAAACAAATCCGGGTTAAAAGAAATCGCCTCTCTGAATTTGAACCAGAATTCTGAATCAGGATGCAGTCTGATTCAGATTTTCTGGAGAGCACCATTCTGGAGCACCTATATGGCGCACCAGAGCGGGGCACTACATCAGAGCACCACTCTGGCGCACCATTCTGGTGCACCAGACTGGTCAGAGAGCAAATCACCTTCATTTGCATCCTCATCTGCATGTTTTCCCGAATAGTTTTGAGTCTAATTCTTTTGGCAATGATTCTCTGATATTTTATGGTTTTGCACACATGTTTTCAGCCTCAAATGTTGTTCTTTTCTAAGTCATTTTACCCTTTGGATTCTCAGTTCATGGTTCAAAATCTGGTAGGCTGATTGCACTTTGCTCTACTATGGAGATTCTATGCATCAGCCCATGATCCTAGGACATGGCTGAACCTTGTTGTTTTCATTCTGTATGAGTAAGATGTGACCATGTGTGAGACTATTAGTCCTTGAGTACAAGATCCATAAATCTTCTCACACTTGCATTTCTTTCATTTTTTAAAGGATATTTTCCATTTTTTTTTTGCAAGGACTTTACATCGCATAACTTTCTGAATGCCTTTATATGACATTGCATTGCATGGCTTTCTGGTATTTTCCTTAGCACATCTTGCTGGCCCACATAGGAGCACATAGGTGGCGCACCAGACTGGAGCACCAGTCTGGCACACTTAACAGGCACATCAGCCTGTTTTCAGCAACACACAGTAGGTTTTCACATGATTTTTTTAGCATGATTTCTTGTTTCAATTTGCTTTTAATTTTCTTTGGTTTTCTTCCTTGATATACCATGAAGACCCAACTCTGTTTTCAAACCTTTTGTGCATGTTAGATCATACATAGCATGTAGTAAAGTAATGATGAAAAATCGCTCAAATACTAGATCCTTGATCTTATTTATGCAATATCTTTGCATCGACACTTGACCCGATATGTGAGCGATATTTCTGAGTACTAGGACACACCCTGCACTTCATGCACCCTTATTTTAGTATAAGACACCACTCACTTAGCATGGCATGGCATGTCGCCCTCGGGCGTATAGTATAGCCTGAAAAACCAACATTTCATAAGAAAATGAGAAACCTATAAAAGACCGATTTATCGGGCGCACGAGGGTGCCTAATACCTTCCTCGTGCGTAACAGGGATCCTTACCCATTTTTGGTTTTAGACCTTTTCCATTGGTTTTTATTTGCATGATTTGAATGATTCTTTTATGGTTTTCCTCGTCTTCCATTTTAATAGACTAGGTGACGACTCCTGCATTTGTATTTTTATTTTTACCGTGACTTTACCGATCCTCGTGCATTTGGCCTTAGTGTTGAGTCCCGAGGCTGTCGCCGGCATGGTTACACTTACTGAGGAGGTTTGCCAAATATTATAATAATGTCTATGTTCGAAATCATCTTTGTTCTAGCTATTTTTTTGAGTACTCTAGATGGAAAGGAATAATAGAATTTTTAGATTGAAATTTAGATTTGCTGAGTTTATTATTTTGCTGATTAAATTTTAGAGAGTAAATTTCCTTTCATGAAAATAATATCAGAAAAACTACCTGACAGGATTTCTCCCAGGCTTTGGTCAATATGCAGGATGCATGAGCTACAGATCGGGCAAACCTGGCGGCTTAGACTATTGTCTCTTCTCTTGGACTATTTGTGCCTGGCTCTGGCACTTTGTTTGCCCCTCTTTGCTCCTGCAATGGAGGACTCTCCATATGATCCCTTCCAGTCTGTGAAAGGGCATGGAATTTAAAAACTTTTTATAATCTTTAATTAAGTGTATTCGGTATTTGTTGGCCTGTAATATTTTGGACTTCATCTAGCTGTTTTAAACTATCTTTCTAGTTGTATAATCTTGGTACTCTTAAACACTTGGTGGTGGCTTTCATAGCTAAGTGCTAAATATTAAATAGGATATCTATCGATTTAAAAAAAACAAAAGCATGTTTATTCCTTTACAAAAGCAAACTATACATTCTTTAATTGCTTTAGATCTCGTTTATGCAAATTTTCAAACATTTGCAATAACATAAACTACAATGTTTTTTTTTCTAATTTACAAGATGGGTTCAGATTATTATTATAGAGAAAAAGGATTAGATTAGGAACCCTGATATGATAAAAGAATAATTTACAAAAAAGAAACACAATGAAGGGAAAAAAGTATAAGCCGGACAATATATGTAGTGTTACAAGTTTTGATAGAACTAAGATTATAAAATAGTCACACTTCTTCTAAGTCAATCACTTTATTAGTAGCCTCTTTGTTCCACTCCTTATAGAAAAGTCAATATTATCATTCCAATAGAATATTTATAACCAAAGATAGACGAAGGTACTTCTTAATGATTTTCAATTATAATATTTATAACATATTATCACTCCAATTATATGCCAAAGACACAATATTTGCAAACCATGAACGAAGAAAAGATCAATAAAACTTTAATCACTTCTTGAGAATATCATATTATTAAATCTCACGTTCCTCTTTCTCCTATCTCAAAGTACTTCTAATGATTTTCAAGGATAAATGTATGACCTCTCAAAAATAGAATTAGATATTTCTAAATCCAAAATAATTTGTAAACCTTAGAAAAATCAATTTCATTTGTTTAACCTATGTATTTCAAAAATCAAAATTTGTAAATCGAAGTGTTGGCTTTCCCAAAATCAAATTTGTTTGCTTTTTGTTTAATAGATCTTTTATTTCGTTTGTTTAATAGAGATCTTTATTTCGTTTCTAGGAAAATTCAAATTTTGACAAAACTCGATTTTATAGTAGTCGTTTCTTTTTTTCTACAAGAGTAACGAGACGTAGGAAATCTGACCTAGAAATACAATGAAGACAGAAAAACAATTGAAGAGTAGATCGACCACTTACAAGAACAGAAACATGTACAAGAAATTACCACTTACAAATTGAGAGTAAATCAATCCACACTGGAGAAAGTAGAGCAAGTCAATTTACCACTTGAAAAAGAAAAGGCGGAACAAATCAAACCTTATAGAAGAGAGTTTTGAGAGCATAAAGAAGAAACCTATTATTTAGGTTTGACACAGAGACGAAGGTACAGTACATAAAGTTGACATTGAAGTCCTTAAAAAACTGCTGCCGACAAAACATTCTGTTACGGCTGACTCACGATAGACTTCATATCTCTCACCTTCCATCCACAAGGCTTAAAAACCTTAAAATTTAGTATCGTCCGGACCAATCACTAAGAGGAAAGGCTCCTTCATAAAAAGGCGCATGCTACTCTTGAAAGGGTTCATACCTTTATACCTCTCACCTTCCTTCCAAACAATAACCCTTTAAAACTTACAAATTCAGAATTGTCGGGAGCAATTTCTCAGAGAAACTGCCCCTCCAAAAATAGGCGTATGCCGCTATTAAGTGGCGAGCACACGGTATTCTTTAGTAAAAGGCGAAAGAATAGTTCGCTCTGTGCTCACCACACGGCTGCGTGAATTTAAAGGTGGCAACCTCCTTATTCTTATAGGCCTCGAATCAAGCTGCCACTCTCTTTCCCAGCCGATGTGGGACTAAAACCAAACATACCACAGTACCGCACGCCGCACGCGTCCTCTCAGATCCAGGAATCCGATTTCCCGCGTTTAGTTGTTTGTAATAATTTCTACGTTCTTCTTCCCGCTCTTATTGTTGTTGCCAACATCCATCATCACATTCTACGTCTCTTCATGTTGCAGTTGACACTCTCCTTGTTGAAGTCCTGCAAAACCCACATCCACCTGAAGCAAATCCAGGCCTGCGCCACCAAATCCGGCCTCGACAATGACCCCGTTGTCGTCGGCAAGCTCCTCCTCCTCTCCGCTGTCTCCGTTCCCGGCATTGTGGACTACGCTTGCCGAATATTTTCGTTCGTTCCATTTCCTGATACTTTCATGTGGAACGCCCTCATACGTGGCCTATCTGATTCGTTGAATCCTGACCAATCCCTTCTTGCGTATGCGCGAATGCGGCGGACTTCCGTGCCGCCGGATAGCTTTACCTTCGCATTTGCTCTTAAGGGTGCGGCCAATTATCGCTCGTTGAGAGCTGGTTCTCAAATACATTCTGATGTTGTGTGTCATGGCCTTGATGGGCACTTGTTTGTTGGTACTACGCTGGTGAGCCTGTATGCTGAATGTGGGTGTTTGTCGGATGCGCAGAGAGTGTTTGAGGATATGACTCAGCCGAATATTGTTGCTTGGAATGCCTTTCTTACGGCGTTTTTAAGAGCTAATGACTTGAATGGTGCAGAAAGGTTGTTTGCTCAGATGCCGTGGCGTAACCAAACATCATGGAATGTCATGCTTGCTGGATATGCTAAGGCAGGCAATATGGGTTTGGCGAGGAGTGTGTTCCTTGAGATGCAACATAAAGATCCAGTCAGCTGGAGTACCATGATCACTGGGTTTTCTGCCTGTGGGTGTTTTGATGATACCTTCAGATTCTTCCGAGAGTTGTTGAGATCGGAACTCTCTCCGAATGAAGTCAGCTTGACGGGTGTGCTCTCAGCATGTGCTCAGGCTGGGGCATTCGAGTTTGGGAAGATCCTACATGGGTATGTGGAGAAAACCGGTTCCATCCAAATTGTTTCCGTCACTAATGCACTGCTTGACACTTATGCTAAGTGTGGGAATATTGACATGACATGGCAGGTTTTCAATTCGATGATGGAGGCCAAGTGTGTTGTTTCCTGGACATCGATGATCGCAGCACTTGCAATGCATGGGCTTGGGGAGGAGGCTATAGAGCTCTTCCATGAAATGGAGGAACATGGAATTAAGCCTGATGGGGTTACCTTCATCTCTCTGCTTTATGCTTGCAGCCATGCTGGCCTTATAGATGAAGGATACGATTATTTCTGTAAGATGGAGAAGAATTATGGAATTGAACGCTCTGCAGAGCATTATGGATGTATGGTTGATCTCTATGGAAGAGCTGGACATCTTGACAAGTCATATGAATTAATAAAACAGATGCCCATCAAGCCAAATGCTATTATATGGAGGACACTACTCGGTGCTTGCAGCATCCATGGCCAGGTTAAATTAGCTGAGCATGTCAAGAAACAGCTCTCGGAGCTTGACCCATTTGACTCTAGTGACTACGTTTTGTTGTCCAATGTATACTCCATAGCGGGGAAATGGAATGACGCAGCCAATGTGCGGATATCCATGACCAAACAGAAGATGCAGAAGACCCCTGGCTGGAGTACTATTGAGATAGATAAAGAAATCTATCTGTTCATTGCAAATGATGAGCCAAAGGGCCCAAAAGAGGAAGCACACAGGAAGCTGAAGGAGATCATGTGGAGACTAAGAGAAGAAGGTTACGCCCCAGAGACTGTTAGTGTTCTTCATGATATAGAGGAGGAAGAGAAGCAAGATGCCATATCCAGGCACAGTGAGAAGCTTGCTGTTGCTTTTGGCATTGCAAAAACTAGCTACAATAGCGTGATAAGGATAGTAAAGAACCTGAGGGTGTGCAGGGATTGCCATGTGATGATGAAGCTGATATCAAAGGTGTATCAGAGGGAGATCATTGTGAGGGATCGCAGTCGATTTCATTCATTTAGAGAGGGCTCATGCTCTTGCAAGGATTACTGGTGATGTCAATTATTGATGCAGGCAATTCGAACATACATTCATTGAATTTTTGGCTTAGGGATCAATATCAAAACATGGAAGTCAATTCCTGACAGACAAATTTGGGAAGAATCCGTTTTGGACATAGAGGTGCTGGGCGCAGACCATCTGTTCTGAATCCATTGCAACAATAAGGAATCAGTACTTAGTACATATTCTGTCAGCTTGATTTTGTGCACAACATTAGTGCATATTCTGTCAGCTTGATTTTGTGCACAACATAAGGTGGAGTTTTTCTTGTCTGAAATTGTATATAAATCTGCAGGCAAATGTCATTACAGTGGGAACGTGTTCCAAGTTGTATTGGGCATGCTATTGGATTATAATACAAATTGATACTAGTCTTTGAAAGAAGGTGATTGTTTTATGCAAAACCTATGGGGTTTTACTGCCCCTCTTAAAGTGCTTATAATATTTTCCTTTTTCTTGGATTGTTGAAACACTAGTTCCTCTAAACACTTCACACCAGTTTGCATAACAGTCATAATATGTACATATCACTTTTCTTATAAAAGTTGATAGTATGTAACAGTAGTCTTAGCTTTTCTGATAGATAGCTTTCTTCTTGTGTTGAATTTGAAGACTTAATTTTCTAGTTTAATCTCTTTATTTGGACTCTTTTAATAGCTACAGTATATTACATCTCTGTTTGCATTGGTGTTAAGCAATAACATGAAGTCCAAGGAATAACATTGATAATATGTACGTCTTTGTATTACATCTCTTTTAATACCATGATGTCCAGCTTGTTGAGAAATAATGTTGATATTCTTTGAGCTCTTTCTCATTCCATGATTACTTGTGAGTTGTGAACCTTTTATACATTAGTTTTCCAAGGAATTCCTGATGTTTTCTCTGCGAAGGAATGTCCTTTAAAATTGTAAGACCTATTAATTTGAAACACCAAGGCCCTACTCATTTATTTAATTATCTCTCTTGGTGTATGTATTTGTATTTACACCTTATACTTTATAAATGAGCAATAGTACTTGTAGTAATCTTGTTCATGTTCTTAGACAATTTGTACAGTAATTTACTCAGTGATTTTGCAGTTACATATGACATATTGATATGCTACTGATATGTTATTCATTTCAGGTCCTAATGGAAACTTGAATCATTTTTCTTGAACATGGTTTAATGTTGGTCATGCTAGTTAGAACAATCAGGAAGGTGGGTTGTGAATTCCACCATTCTTACCAGGGATTATCACTAGTAAGTATGTCAATGCCACCATCCTTTGTGAATAGTTGCTTTGGCTGAACTCTCTTGGTCATTATCCTAATAACAGATAAATAACATATTGAAATGTAAATATTTTAGGTATTCAACAAGCCCATTGACAGTGCAGAACCAATAGCATCAACTATTCAAAACTACTTTGTTCAACTGGTACCATGGAGCTAGAAAACTGGTAAAGTTTATGTCACATGTTTGTGTAAATGTTTTTTCCCTGGTAAGGGCTAATAGGAAATGAGAAATTTTGATCCAACAATTGTTAGAGGGAGGAGAAAAAGGAAGACGAGAAGAGTTGGATGAGATCTCAACCAATGAACTGCCACTAAAGAATTAAACTGGAGCCATGAATTTGAAATAACATAAAATATTTTTTATTTTCTGACTATATATTTTGGTTGGTTTAGAAGCTTGAAACCCTTAGTTCTTTGTGGAAGTGTACCCAGTTCTAGGTGTGGTAAAAGAGTATTAGCTTTAGAACCAGATTATGATTGATGTGTTACATTTTTGTTGAGTTTTCTTTTGACATATAAAATTGCAAAGATTTGTCTGAGTATAAAATCTGAAATGTGTGAAGATCATCTTTTATTATTATTGTTTGACTTTACTTTTAAAATTTCAAGTAATTCTTTTAGTTTCCGCCTGTTCATCATCTTTTAGGTCCTTGTAAGAAACATGGGCTTACCTTACCTCACTTCTTGTCTTACTACGAGGCCCAAAACTTATAGCTTCTAGACCTAGTGTTTTTTTCGATAGAGATTTAGTCTATTGAAAATCTAGAATTTAAAGCTAAAAGGACAAGGCCGAAGCAAAAAATAAAAAAATAAAAAACCAGAAGGAACACCACAGCCTAGCCATATGCCAAAGTCAAAAAATAATGTTTTGTCCCTTGAACTATCAGTGTACAAAACATTATGGCTTAGCTAATCATATTTGGTGAGACACATGATATCACTTGCCAAAATTAAACAACAGGCGGAAACTGTTTTTGATATTATCCATGGAGAATGAAAATTCTATTATTGTTCAAAAAGATAATCGGTTTCTTCATGTTGAAAAAGAACATATCTAATAAAAACTAAAGGTCTTTATGAACCAAAAAGAATATAGAAAAGTAGACATGTACCAGAAATAACGAACACTGAATGTTTTGTTCTGATCCTATTGGTATCCTGATGATTTGACACAGTCAATGTAACAAGAAGGCCACAAAGCCATGAGATGGACAGCATAATGCACGAATCGCCATACCCATCCTTTAATTGCAAAGTTAGATGTATAATGTGATGGATCAATCTGTTTTCGGACAATGGAATTATCAATCCAACCATACAGATGTGGATGATTTGTGTTGTCTATCCCTTACCAAAGAAGAACCGGAAAGAATATCAAGGTCTTCACTTCTACATGGTTTATTAAGGTTCACAAATTTTTTGGGTCTTAAGGATGTGTTTGCTTTGCAAGAGTTGCAATTCTAAGACGATTTGAAATTCCTGAAACAGGAATTTCAATTCCTAGAAGTGCAATTTATAAGTAGTTGGTTTTAAGCTTTAGAATTTGAAATTGTAGTGTTTGATCACAAGCATTTGGAATTGTCTCTAAAATGCTATCAATGAAGGTACCTTTCCACTGTGGTGGAAAATCAAGTGCTGGAGTTTGTATTTCCTCATATTATGAGGAAAAAACAAATTCCCTCGTAATCCTCCATCCTCTTGGACAAAATTTTTCCATTGATCACGTAAAAAAAAATCAAACAATAAAATTACAAAGAATTCCTCTTAACTTCTGTTAACTTCTACTAATTTACGCAAATTAAACACACACGTTGAAGAGAAAAGAGAAAATGTGTTAGTTCAACAGAAATGCCTACTCTTCAAAAAAAGAAAAGACCCGATTTTGGTATCAATTGAAAAATGAATGAGATTTTCTTTCTTCTTTTTTTTGAAGGAAAAAAAAAGAACCAAAACATAGTTTTTCTATTTTGTCCAATTAGCGTTATCCAGTGTCGGCCTTCTGCTGGATTTTGACATAATCAGCTAAAAGTCTAATATTCGTGTTATAAAATGATTATACCATAATCGACTATTATGGTACAGTTGACTAGAGAGAGTCGAACTCATACTATTGTTGTCAAGATCTTGGTGAATTAGCAAGGAGACCCACACTTTCTATGGGACAAGAGGTCATTCTCATTTTAGCCAATTTGGTTTCATGCGTCGACCAGTACATTTTGCATTCTGCTTTCTAGGAAATCTTACCTTTTAAACCATTTGGGTCTAGTGACATAAGAGATTTAGTGTCTAACCTTCCTCTTTTTGAAGAATACATCAAATATGAGAAACGTGAAAACATCACAAAAGGGACATTCTATCATGGTTCGGCTAAATAATTGACTTACATCTACACATCGCATAAGAGATCATCAATTGATCCTCAAAAGTTTATCAATTTTCTTTGTTTGGTTATCTTTTTTGAATGAAGGTTCAGTTGTTTGTCTGAAAGAAAAGTGAGGAAGTGGGGAACTGGAGTTACAGAAATAATTTCAAAATGATAGGTAATAAGAAACTTCTGGAAGTAGAGTTGTACCACTCCGTGTAAGTTGGAACAGGGGAAAGAGCTAGAACTTGACTTTGCATTAACGTACAATTACACTAAAAAACAAGATTAAGAGTTCCCGAACTAGAATTCCTTGATTTAGGACTTCATGCAAATGGCTTCTCATTTAAAGCATTATTTCCTTGAAGCCAATCAGACTACACGTACAGTGAACCTTTTGTTTTACTTATCTTTAGACATGGAAAAGAGGGTTGATTCGGTTGGTCCACGCCTTAGCGCAAGTCGGCCCGATCCAACTAAAAAGAGGGTCAAGTCGGCCCTAGCCTCGCTAGGCCTAGGGCCATTTTGGGCCCATGGTCCAGGCCTAGACGACCCGACCATTGGTGGATTAGGTTCGGGCCCAAGCCAGGCCAGTCTGTGTTAGGTTGGGTCAGCTCTAAAAATTTGAAAACAAACGAAAACAACATTCATGTGAATGTTAGACAATGTTCACATGAATATTTATTTTTCATTTTTCTTCTCCTTCCTTCCTCTTCTACTTCCTTTATGCACTTTTTGTCATGTTAGTATTGAACATAATACTCACTTGTTTCTTAACTGTTCTTATGCCAGGAAAGTTTGGGATTTTTTGCTTGCTTCACCTTTATACTCTGGATTCTTATCTGTGACAGATATATTTCTATCTGTCCCAAACCTCAAATTCTATTTGTCATATTCTGGGTGGATTATGTTGGCCCAAGTCATCCTCTGGTTGATTTGGAAAGAAAGAAATAATAGGATTTTCAGGAATTCTTGTAGTGATGCATATGGTATAATTTGTGATATTATTTATTTCATGAACCTCTGGATAGATAATCTTGTGGCAGGTTTTGAAAAGGACGAGATGAGGATCTTTATGTCAGCCATTGCTGCTCAGCCACCTGATTCTTCCAGCCTTTCTATCCCTTCTTCCT
>JAMKQA010021342.1:0-22252 GCA_024699735.1 Posidonia australis | reverse complement strand
TTGCATCTTGTTTACTTTCTACTTTTTTGTGCTTTCTTGGTTTTCCTCGTCTTTCCATTAAAAGACTAGGTGGCGACTCCTTTCCTTATCCTTTTTGTCTTCCCTTTGGTGTTTCCGAGTCTTGTCTCTTCCTCTGGATTCACCATTTTCGTCGTGACTGTATCGGACCTCCCCGTGTGTTTCCACACACCGGAGTAGGTTTGGTGAACCGCGCCTAGGGGTTCCACCAACATGGTCACAGTGGACCTCCTTCAAAGTAGGGGTCAATTCGACTCTCCTGAAGTCGAATACATGATGGGTTGGCTTCCAGAACCGAGCAGCTGCACACAGGAAGTATCGAGAAACCTCCACCTTCGCGATGCCGAGAAGTTTTGAGGAGATCCCCCAAGTCCGTAGCTTGTCGCAATCGTTTTCTGTTAACTGCCCGATCCATGCTTGGAGAACATTTGAGCAATGTATGGCACAACCATCATAGGGAAACCCATGATTAACAGGTCGCTTCGGCTTCTTCTGACTCAACCACACCATAAGAGAAGATGATCTCCTGTAGAACATGCTCAAAACATTGGTTTAGAAATAGGCTTTTGCTTTGTTCCATTCAACAACATTTTGTAAAGTCTATTACAGACAATTAAAAGGTGCATTGCGAATGGTGCGTAGAATCAGAGAGATTAGACCAAAGCTGAATGTAACAGTTGACTAAGCGGGGTGCTATTGAACAAACTGGATCCTGCACATAGCCCCGACAAGAGGTCCTAGTTACCAACCGGTCTTGACCAGGTGCCAAAATAATGAGATATAGCCATCAAACCCTGATGATCGGGATTACTTGATGACTGAGCCCTCATAAGGCGCTTAAGAAGCCAAATGAGGTAGCTGGAATGCCCTCCGGGTAGATTACAGGGATCCTCAACTTGTAGAGCAGCTGATATGCCCTAGGTCAAGCATTGGCTTAGTGCATCTAACCATAGGACAGCTGACATGCCCTAGTTTGACACGGATGACTCTGACCAATCAGAGTAGCTTGCATGCCCCTAGTCGAGTACTGGCTTAGTGTGTCTAACCATAGGACAGCTGACATACCCCTGGTTTGACATAAATGGCCCTAACCAATAAGAGCAGCTTGCATGCCCCTGGTTTAGGCGATATCCTCTCGATTCTCTTAGGCTGAAAGCTGTTATCATACCCCATCTAAGAGAACTAGATTATACTCTGCAACGCTTTTAAGATGATGTTTGTGGAAAGAAGTGCATGCATGCTGAATGATTTGTGGGATCTTATTAGCGCCCTCAACATTGAGATGCTTATTGCCATGTATACAAGGGAATGGTAGCTCCAATCCTCACGAGACTCTATCCAAGCCCCTAGTTTTTTGGGTGGCTCTCTAGAAATGCAATGTCGTGTCCTGGGCTCCATTCCAAACCTCACTAGACCATACCCTTGCTTCTTCTTTTTCTTATTCTCTCCCCCCTCATAGGCATGTGGGTTCACCCTATCCCTGGCTTGGAGGTAATAGGTACCTGGTCTGTGGTGGAGAGTTGTTGTTGTTTAAAGGGTTGGCTAGGCCCTTTTTTGAACATGCTTTCCTGGTATTCACTCCAACTCCTCTCCAAGTTAACTTGTAGGGACAGTGCTACCTGTCACACCTCACTCTTTAGGGCTGACTTCTATCTGTGACTTCTGTAACGACCCCTAAGTCGCTACCACTAAACCTAGCAACAATTTTTTTATTTTATTATTTGTTTTATCTTTATTATTAACCAACAATTACACTAATGATGTAACTAAGGCTAAGTACTCCCAACAGGAAATAAAACTAATAAACTTACAGAAATAAACTAAACTATCACTCACCTAGATCCCTGATGTATGGTGGCGTGACTCCTCCTATATGCACTAGCAACCAACAACTACTATCCTGCACCTGCCAAAAACACACAAAACAAAGCACACGTGAGTGACCACTCAACGTTCACCCAGCACGCACCCCACCTATAACCCGGCAACCTATGCCGAGGGCAACAAAGCACAGGCATCACACCTGGATGCCGACAAACCAAAAGGGCAATCCACAGACACCCAGCGCACTGACAAACCAAAAGGGCAATCCATCAACGCCCAGCACACAAGCACTGACATCCCTCTTGGACGCTGCAACACCAAACCAGGCAGTCTACCACTGCCCAACAAGTCACAAAATCACAAAACCATGCCTTTAATACCATTTCTTTTCTTTTCCGTTGCAAAACCATATGTGCACTTTTTAAAACCTTTTATGCATGCTCGAGAAAGCTACTCTCGCCATCTCAGGCCCAAAACAACACCAAAAGCACAACTACAGAGACTCTGCTCTACACAACATGGTCCCCTCTGGACCCAAGCACACACCAAGCCACGGAGCCTCTGCTCCCACAACTACGAAGCCACTGCTTCCAAATAATGGAGCCACCACTCCCAAAGCGCTATGTCTCAATAGGCGCCAAAGCCACGGCCTCCTCTAGGCCCAAAGCCTGATTTTCCAAACCAGGACTCCGCACAAACAGTGTGTCAAACTGCTCAACGCCAAGCAGACAACACTGGCCACAAGCAGTCCACCGAGGAGCGACCACAGCGTTCTGCACTGCCATGGTGACGACCACCCTGTGCAGGAGCGTTCACTGTCCTGCGATTCCCCTCTCTCAGGAGAACCCTCAAAAGCCAACCCTGCCTTGAGAAGGTTTTCCTATCTCTCAGGACACCACCAGCTATGGGACCCGCGTCCCACCCGCACTAGCCACCACAGGGTACGCCTCCTCACAGCGCCCTCCACAGGGTGCTCTAAAAGGAGTCTCATACCTCCAAACCCGACAACACCCGAGCCTTAGTGCTCACAGCGACAATAGGAGTATCATACCTTACTGTTATGCCACAAAACACCTCAACCAAGGGACCACAATCCTAGCCTCGAAACGACAGTCAAGGAGTATCATACCGCTATGACCCGATGAATCTCCGCTTTAGGTATCTCGGCCCCCAACGCAAACAGAAAACATCGGAAAACTCTTTCCAAAATCACTTTCAAATCTATACTTTTCTCTTTCCAAAACTCTCTTTTGGGAAAACCCTTTTCAAAACCATTAAATGTCCTTTAAAACTCAAGTAATATTGTGCCCAACAGTGCACAGAAACCAAAGGCCGAGAAACCACAAACAGAACACAGCCTCGACAACTCTCCTGTCAAGCCCAGGCAAAAGCACCATGGGAGCGTTTGGGTCACAAGCACTACGCTCAACCTACAACCACAACCCAAGAAAACACCAACAGCAAAGCAAACACAACCAAAACTCACACGCTCTGGCGCCAAGTGTAAGACACCTACTGGCTCGTGCCCCTCGGGAGCACAGCCAGACCGGCTCAAACACCTAGAACAGTGCCATTGAATACTCCATTCAGTGCACCGCACACAAAACCACACAAAACCTAGACCTAGGGACACTATCATTATCCCTAAAGTCCACTTTAAACTATCTGGGAAAGAATCTACTATTTCTAAAACATTTCATCTTTTATTCTACCCATTCCCTAGGTGAAATCTTGCTAATTCATTTTTAGGCAAACCCTAGACCATTCTAATGTTTATCCTAATCATTTATGCCATTATGTTTATCCCCCTAAGATTAATATATATATATACATATATATATATATTAATCAAAACATAAGATAACTTAATGCAAGATCAGGGCCTGAATCAGTAGACCGAAATGGAACGGTCGACCGAACCTGGGCTCAGGGCACCAGATCAGCAGACCGAAAAACCACTTGGTCGATCGAAAACCCTTGATTCGGTAAATCGAAAACGTTCGGTCAACTGAACCAGAAATTCTATCAACACCCAAGACTCCCAGAACGGCAAACCGAATAAATTCGGTCGACCGAACCAAGGGTCGAGGGGACAATCTGCAATAAAAATGGCATACCGAAATAATTCGGCATGCCGAACCAAGTGACTGGAAGGCAACCCAAAATGGGACCCAAAGCCCAATCCTGCAAACAACCAAACCAAACCATGCAAACAATATGTCAAAATGAAAATCTCAACGAGATCTTCCAAACCAGACAAACAACACCAAAATCTATCAAGCGGATCTCGAGAAAACCACAAAAAACACAAAGGAGAAACTATTCACCCCCAACCATAAATACGACCATAAATGGCCCACAAATGCACAATAAATTCTATAAAATTCATTACAATTACCAGCACACTAACATGCACCTATGGTACGAATTTGGAATCAAAATAAAATCTACGGGGTGTGTACCTCCACCGAAGACGCGGTGACACGAGACGGATGGCGACGTTCCTCCTCTAGCCACGAGCTGCTCCTCTCCTCCATGCGACGACGACGGCACGGCGACGGCTGCAACCTCCTCCTCCCCACCAACTCCCTCTCTCTCTCACAATCCCTCTCTCCCTCCCGTCTCCCCTCTCTCTTTACTCTCCCTCTCCTACGCACGAGAGGAGAAGAAGAAGAAGAAGGGGTGGGGGTGGGGCCCAGGAAGGGAAAGAAAGAAAGGAAAAGAAAGAGAAAGAAGGGAAGGAAAGAAAGGAAGCCGTAAGCACGAAACCAAACCACGCGACCTTCCACGTCCACGTGACTTGTGCCACCAGGGACCCGCCACCAAACCTCCATGGCCCAAGAGAAACCATAAAACTCCTAAGAGGGCCAGCACAACGCCAAAACCACACTACGCCAAAAGGCTAGAAACGCACAATCCAAGCGTTAGACACCACTAAGAACGTGTCCTACGTTAGGCATTGGGACCTCCAAGGCCTAACACGCCTGAATTTCACCTTAATTATTTGGTCAAGCACCACTCCTAAAACCTGGGTCCTTACAACTTCTGACTTCTAATTCTTTTATGCCCTTTCACAGATACATTTTTTATTTTATTTCTTACACTCTCATTCTTACCCCTAACATTTTATCTCCCTCTGGGAGTTGTAGGGTTCCTGAGTGGTTTGAATACTTCACCTAATTCACGGTGAAAGGTGGCTCCCTCACTCCCTAGGTTACCTGAATAGTATCTACCTAAAGAGGTGCTACGCATTCCCAACATCGGCAAGCTTATTCCGTTTATCATCACCGGACTAAGATCCATGCATGTGATGATGATGATAATCACCTGCCTATATATGCTCATGCTGAATGGGAGTTAATATGTGCTGAGATGCAAGGCTACATGGATGCAAAAAGACATTGATAAAATAAATTCATGCATGCATGGAGAAAGATGACAGTGTCGCAGAGTGAGGACACACGGTTTATGATCACTGATAGTACTTTTTCAAGTAGCAAGAATTAACTGGCTCTGACTGTTCGATGTAGTCCATGTCATCGAGGATGACGGCTCCTCTAGAGAAGACTTGTTTGACCACGAATGGTCCATGCCAGTTGAGTCTGAACTTGCCACGACTATCAGGGAGATGTATAGCTCGCAGGACCACGTCCCCCAGTAAGAAGCTTCTAGGTTGGATCTTCTTCTGATAAGCTTTGGCCATGCATTTTTGATAGCATTGCATATGATGCATAGCTTCCAACCGATGCTCATTTATCAAGTTCAGTTGAACAAGGCGGTCCTCAATCCACTTTGCCTCTTCCAACTCTGCTTCCTTCAGGACTTTGAGCGATGGTATCTCCACCTCTATAGGTAGGACTACTTCCATACCATATACCAGAGAATATGGAGTTACTCCAGTTGAAGTGCGAATTGATGTTCTGTAAAACCACAAAGCGTATGAGAGCCTATCATGACAGTCCTTATGTGTTTCCGCCATCTTTTTAAGAATCTTGGTTAGATTCTTATTGGCGGATTCCATAGCCCCGTTCATCTGAGGACAGTACGGGGAAGACTTGTGATGCCTGATATGGAATTCCTGTAGGAAATCCTCGAACCTTTTGGCTATGAAATTTGTCTCATTATCAGAGATGATTGAATATGAGACCCTATACCGGGTAATGATATTGTTTCTGATGAACTTTTCAGTCACAAGGGCGGTCACTGTTTTATAAGAAGCTACCTCCACCCATTTTGTAAAGTAATCAATTGCTACCAGGATGTACTGATGTGCATTGAAAGCTGTTGGGTGGATAGCTCTGATGACGTCTATTCCCCATGTTGTGAAAGGCCAGGGTGACGACATGCTGTAGAGCTCCTATGGTGGTGCATGAATGAAGTTGCCATGGACTTGACAGTTGTGACATCTTCGCACAAACTGACAACAGTCTGTCTCCATGGTTGACTAGAAATAACCTTGTAACATTATTTTCTTGGCCAATAATACCCCATTCATGTGTGGCCCACATGTCCCAGCATGCACCTGCAGCATTACTGTATCGACCTCCTTTTTATCGAGACAGCGTAGAAGCATCTGATTGTAAGACCTCCTATACAAGTAACCTGCTCCAAGCACATATTTTGAAGCCAATCGGACCATGGTCTTTCTATCTGTTGCTGATGCATCTGGATGGTGACTCCCGGTTTCCAGGTAGACTTTGATGTCATGATACCATGGGAGCTCTACTGTGGAGTCTGCTTCCTCTATGTTCATGCAATATGCTGGTTGGTCTGTGCAGATTACCGACACTTTCACTGTATCATCCTCTGGTATGTACAACTAGGATGCGAGAGTGGCTAGTGCATCTGCGTAGGCATTCTTAGCCTTATTCATAAAGGAAAAGCGTATTTCCTCAAACTTGGCCATTAGCCTTAAGAGATGGTTATGGTATGGCACCAGTTTCAAGTCCTTTGTCCTCCAGTTACCATTAACTTGTGAGATGACTAACATGGCGTCGCCATGCACATGCAGTTTCTGCGCACCATGTTCTAATGCAGCTCGCAAGCCAAGAATACATGCCTCGTACTCTGCCACATTATTGGTGCACACAAAGGTTAACTTTTGAGCAAGTGGGATCATCTGGCCTTGCGGGGTCTCCAATACTGCACTGATGCCCATGCCTCTCCTGTTAACTGCGCCATCAAAGTAGAGATGCCACCGTCTCGAGGGTCCACTGACTCATCCTCTTCCACGGCAAACAGTATATCCTCATCGGGGAACTGCGTCTGCAGGGATTGATACTCTGGCAAAGGTAAATCTGCTAAGTGATCTACCACTGCCTGCCCCTTCATAGATTTCTAAGTGACAAAAGTGATATCAAACTGAGATAAAAGCACCTACCACTTGACACATCTACCCACTAGTGTGGGTTTCTGAAATAGATATTTCATAGGATCATGTCAACATTGTAACAGAACTGGATATGCCATCATGTAATTCTCGAAGCATTGTGTGGCCCAAAGAAGGGATATGCAGACTTTTTCGATTGCGGTGTACTTGACTTCACTCATTGAACTTTTTACTCAAATAATAAATGACCTTCTCCTTGCAGCCTGGTTCATCATGCTGACCCAAGACTGTGCCCATGGAATGTTGCATTACTGACAAATAGAGCAACAAAAGATGCCCTGGTGTCAGAGGAACTAGGACTGGTGGCCTTACCAAGAGCTTCTTGATTTTGTCAAAGGCTTCTTGGCACTCTTCACTCCAGTGGATCTGTGTGTTCTTCCTCAAGAGCTTGAAGATCGACTCACAAATTGGTATCAACTAGGCAATGAACCGGCTGATATATTGCAACTACCCTAGCAACCCTCAAACTTCTTTTTCTATTATAGGAGGAGGCATCTCGATGATGGCTTTGGCCTTGTTTGGATCTACCTCGATTCCTATTTGACTGATGATATAGCCCAGTAGCTTTCCTGATGACACACCAAATACACACTTGTTGAGGTTCAGCCGTAGCTTATATTTTCGCAAGCGGTTGAACAACTTCCTTAAACAAGCAATGTGTTCTTTAGGCTCCTTTGACTTGGCTATCATATCATCCACATAAACCTTGATGTCCTAGTGCATGAGGTCATGGAACAATGCTGTCATCGCCCTTTGATATGTGGCCCCGGCATTCTTGAGCACAAATGGCATAACTTTGTAGCAGAACACTCCCCATGGGGTGATAAAAGACGTTTTCTCCATATCCTTTTCTGCCATTCTGATTTGATTATAACCTAAGAATCCATCCATGAATGACAACATTTTGTGTCCTGTAGTATTGTCTACCAACACATCAATGTGTGGGAGTGGAAAATCATCCTTTGGGCTTGCCTTGTTTAGGTCCCTATAATCAATACACATTCGAAGCCGACCATCTTTCTTAGGCATTGGAACCACATTTGCTAACCATTCTGGGTAGAGGATGACTTTCAGAAAGTTAACTTTATGCTGTTTCATTATTTGCTCTTTCAATATCAACAGCCACTGCGGTCACCATCTACGTAATTTCTATTTAACTGGCTTGACGTTAGGTTTAAGCGGTAATGTATGCACCACTACCTCAACGTCCAGCCCAACCATGTCATCGTAACTCCAGGCGAAGATATCTACATATTCTTGGAGCAGCTCAACAAGTTCTGCTCGGGCCTATGCTGTGAGTCTGGCACTTATTCACACTTCCTTGACATCTTCAGTGGTGCCAATGTTTACAGACTTAGTTTCCTCTTCTACATGCAAGTTCAGGCTTTCTGGATCATCATCATAAGGCTGGAATTCTGCTATGTTATGACCTTCCTCCTCTATTTCTGCATCATCTTCCTCTCCATATGCAATAAGTTCGGGAAGGACTTCCTACTGGAATGATGGATCAGTGTCTCCAAAGGTATACATTTTCTCAACATTCTACCCTTGATGATGCTTTAGAATGGTTACTGTGACTCTGGTCTTCTTGTATGCACCTCTAACGACCTCAGATTCTACCATTTCTGAACTTGCAGATGTACTTGGTTGTTTTACTTCTTTCACAGCCTTATTATGTGGATAGATGTTTTTATTTTTATAATTTTCTTGAACAGTATGTGTGACAGGTGAGCAGCTGTCCTCTGACTGACTGATGTGAGTGCTGCCGCCCGCATCTCTCTTGAGCCTAACTCAGGATCTTTTTTTTTGGACCCCACTACTCGAGTGGGGCCAAGACTGATAATACCACCTAGACCCTCCTCCCAGCTGATAGGAGGTAAACTCCTCTGGTCTAGTGATTTGTTCTCTTTTAGGGCCATAATAGCAGACCAACCTTGTATAATTGCTTACTCTACAATGTGTTCTGTCATTACTACTTTCTCCTTTCTGCACCTGAGTTCACTCTATGTGTCTTCCGCCAATACCGCCAACTACTCCTGAAACAGAACTTCCAAATCACTGAGCATGCTGTCAACTTGTGCTACTATAGCATTCCCCTCATCTTCATCAGAAGCAAAGTCCACGTGGTAAGCACTGGTAGTTTCTAGTACTTTAGAAGGTGATTTCAGCTATCCCGACTGTAACCCCCTCAAAACTGACTGATATACTGATGTTGCTACTGTTGAGGCTACCCCTGTTGAATCCAAGACTACAGCCGAACCAGAAGAAAGACCTTCGTCTAACTCCAGAGGTGGCAATGTTAGCATAACTGTCCTTAGTGGCATGGATGATGTTGAATCTGCTCTAGAGACCACAATTTCCTCTTCAGAGTAGTAATCTTCAACACATATCCACTCTAATCCATTGACTGGTTTACCCTGTTCAAACTCTACAAGCACAAAACTCTGATTGGGATCCAGCAATCCTATACTTACAAAGTTAGTTAAATCTCGTGGAATAACGAACTTTCGGAACTTACGACGTCTCGAGTATCCATCCTACGGTTTCCACTCGTTAGTCCTTCGAACTCTCATCTTTTCTCTATGGCAATTGGTTTGACGTTTCCTTGGCCATTCCGCCTGAGAGGTGCTCTTTTCTCGTACCCTCACTTCTGACATGGATTCTCGACCATCAAGAAAGGATTTCCAAAAGCGACCAAATGGCTAGCACGCTCGAGAATCGGAATGAAATTGACCAACTCAAAGCGGTCGACACGGTATAGCATATCAGAAGACTTAGGGTCAAAATGGACAGTTTGGAGGGATACCGAAGAGACTGCCTTAACCTTCTCCTTTTTGAAATTTTCCACCATTACAACAACAATGTCATTGTTCCAGTGGAACTTAATCATTCGGTGAAGGGTTGAGGGGATAACTTGATGCTTGTGGAGCCAAGGGCGCCCAAGCAGAAGATTGAAGGGTGGCTCGAGGTCAACAACATAGAACTCAACCTCAAAACAGGCAGGACCAATGATTAAGGGAATGATCAAAATCCCTAGAGCATCATGGTATGCGTTATCAAACGCCGTCATCCCTTTCATGGCTAGAGTAATGTCCTCAGATTTAAAGCCAACCTAGTTTGTAGTTCGCAAAGGGCAGACATTTAAACCAGCGCCATTATCCACCAAAGTAAGAGGAACGCGGAAATTTTGGTATTGCACCGGGATGAACAGGGATTGGTTATGATTGGTCCCTGCTAGGGGGAGCTCTGAGCTAGAGAATGAAATCACCTATAACGTGGCTATCATCCCTACCATGTTTTCTAAGGCTGATGGTTGTATTGTTGGGGAAACATGAGAGGCCTAGAAAACTCGAAGAAATGCCTCTCGGTGTTCAGCCGATGTATGGATTAGGTCCTAGATGAAGATATCCGCTTTAACTTTCTTTAATTAAGCCATGATGTCAGCTACAGGTGGGTTAGTCTTGGTTGTGGTTAGGTTAACTCTTTGGGTTGTCTCTTCAGGGATCTGATTGGGAATCTGGCTTTTTGGTTGGGAAGATGAAGTTGTGGGTTGGCTAGGCTTGTTTGTCGGAATCGAGGCCTTGCACACCTATCCTGACCGCGTTACCTCAGCACACATTTCTGTGGTATAACTGTAAGGTATGCGGTGAGTATCTTGTGTCAAGTTAATGACTACAGGAGCATGGGCCTTCAATTCCACTGGGACCAAAGCTAGTGAAGTAAGTATTGGCGTTTGGTGGACTAGGTCATGTTTTGGTTTGGCTAGCAAACTAATTGTTGACGAAATGGATTGCATAGTAGGATTTGCAGTCATGCGCCTCGGTCTAGTAGTTAACTAGATCATATTTATTACAAAATTGGAAACTTCAATAAAAGATTGACTGAGCTGATAAGGAAACAGATCTGAGACATCATGGATGAGAAGAAAAGGGTCAAAAGGTGCAGCCTCATCAGAAGAAAGAACATGAATTCCTGAAGTTCTGAGTGCATGCTCAGGCAAGGGTCGGTTGATTATATTGCTATGTGTAGATGCAGAAGAATGAGGTGTCAGTGCAGCGGGCGCAGACTCTACCTCCTGTGTATTGATAATGATGACCTTCTGGTTAATCAAATCCTGAATTGCTCCTCAGAGTGTAAAGCAGTTATCCGTAGAGTGCCCCGCGGCTCTATGGTAACTGTAGTATAAATCCACTTTAAACCACCGCAGAAGTGGGTTCGATGGTGGGCGAATTTTTGGAAGCCTTTGGAGTGACACAACCTTAGGAAGCACAACACTCAGTGGCTCAACCAGAGGCGTGTAATCCCTCTCAAGTCGTTGAGGTCATCTTGGTCCTAGGTAGCGCCCTTGCCTTGCCAGTGTGGGTTAGTAGACTAGCTCAGTGGTGGTGGTGATTCGTGATGTGCGTAGTGCCCTATGTGTAGGAGTGTAAACTACCTGACTCTGTGCTAGCAAGCTCACCACATTGACTAGCATAATGGGAGCTCCAACATATGCCACAACATTCTTGGTAGTATCCTTCTTCCGTGCATATCTGATGTTGGATCCATTGCTGCCACCATTGTTGTTGCTGGTTCCGCCTGAAGCCATGGTCTGCTTCACGAATGCTACTAATGTAGGAAAGCTTCTGCTATTCAGTGAGCTCTCGACACGAGTGCTAGCTTTAATCAGGGATGCAAAGGTGGAAATAGGCTGGATGCTTAGTAGAACCCTTGTGGCTGGCAGCGCTCCTTGGATTATTATCTCGATAGACTCTTCGTCAGAAGGTCTATCGAGAACATGTGAAGCGAGGGCTCGTCAATGCTCGACGTACTCACCAAACGGTTCATGGGACTTCTGCCTTGTGGCGACTAGGTCCTCGCGCTTTGGAACCATGTCTAGATTAAAGGAATACTACTCCAGAAAAGCCTGGCTGAGATCATTCCAGGTCTTTATAGTGGTCATATCCAAAAAAGTGAACAAAAAGGCATATCTTGGAAAGGGTACAAAAGAAATAGGAAGATAGAAGGCAAACATAAAAGTCAATCTTAGAGAGAGAGGCAATCAAAGTAGCTATATCCCTATGACTTACCTTGGAGAGGAGTCAAAGCATGCACCTAAAGAGCCCATCAAATCTGAAGGGATGAGCCACCCCTTCCTACAGTCATAATAGCGTCAACCCAACTCAAGTGCCTATTACCTCTATACCTAGGAAAGAGTGAACCTATGTGCCTATGAGGGAGCAAAAGAAAATCAATAATTGCAAAAGACTAAGTGTAGGGCTCAAAGAGTTTCACATGGAGCCCAGTCAACAACACTCCAATAAGACATTCTTTGGGTGATACCACCCATTTCGAGGAGCCATCTATAGCCTAGGAATCTAGGTATGGTCTCAGGAGTCGAGGACTTCTCCTCCCCTTATTCAGCAGGCATCATAAGCTTTCCAAGTACTGAAGGCAATTAGAAGTCTCATAAATCATCATTCACTTATTAGAACTAATCATCCCTCATTGCTCTTCTGCATTACACTGCAAGATGTTGCTCAATTTTTAACTAGGGGCATGCTAGTTACCTTTTGATTAAAAACCTAACAGAAGATACCTTTAGCCAGGAGCATGCCAACTGCCGTTTGACTGAGGCCTCCAACATAACCAACATGCCAGTTGCCTTCTAGATAAACAAGCTAGGCTCATACTTGTACTAGGGGCATGTTAGTTGCTTTTTGGTCAGGTAGCTGTGCAAAAATGCCTGCCAACATAGATCCATCATAGCTAGAATCAACATTTATCTGTACCCTCTTTATCTGAGCATGATGCCAACATGGCAGCAAGATTTAGCTCGATGCAATCTGCAAATCAGGGCTGGATTATTCTATCAGACAAAGAATGGTGACTCAAGCACGATACCAACTTTTGGTAGCAATGTTTGTCATGGGTCAGTAGAGACATTCCTAGGCCCTGGTAGAAGGGAAGATCGCAGCTCAGCAACCAACAATCAGATGACTACCAAATAAATGCCACATATTTCGACCGCATAATGTCCACATGAAGACCTAGCACGAATAGCTGAGGTAACTTATGCAGATTTAGATCAGACAAATCAACTTGGACAGATTAGTTGGCTTTGTCGCCTTGCGACAACTTGGATAATTAGCAGGCAAGCACAAAATCCATGGGCAAATGAAGGACAATAGTGTGGTATAAATTCATCATTTAGTTTGATTACAAACATACATTTCTACAACTTGCTAATACATCCGAAAGACAAAGCCAATGGTAGGCTTATCAATCATCAGAGCCAATCCATGCCCTCTTCGAATTCCCAGTATCACTGAACATAAGGTTGCCACGTGGAATCTCGCTCATAGGCCACGTCTCTCGCATTTCAGTCTCATACTCGGGAGTGTAGCTGAAGCCCTTCATTATGGCAATGTTGTTGGAGTAGATGCCATAGTGCAGCAAACGAGACAGCTTTGTGGTCATGGTAAAGGAGCTAAGCGGATATAGCTGGAAGATGTTAGGCATTGGGCTCTGCTCAAATGAATCCTGATAGTAGCCAAATTGATGCATCACACGGATGGGGTCATACTCGACTTCCCTAGTGAACCCAGGCAGAACAATCAACCACATGTTGCTGTCATTGGAGAAAGTAGTGAAGGCACCATAGCTAATGGAATTATGTGCCTAGCCACCCCATCCTCAGTTAGCCTCTCCAACCTCTTGTACGTCTCATGGACGGTGAGGATGGTTCAAGAGTGGCCACTACTATAGTAAACATCAATGGCAGAATGCTGGGGACCTAGAATCTCTATCCCCATGTGACCAGCAAGCTAGACCTATCAGAAGGTGAGTCATCAGCAGATCAATGCATAGTAGAACAACAGATTAATGGCAAAAACAAACATTTTACCTACACTAGAGTTCCACAATCGTAGAAGTGTTGGCAATGACACAATACGCGATCCAAGCCTCGACAAGTCTCGACCAAGATGATAGACACTAGATCTATTTGTCGAGTGACTATAGCCAGCGCAATCTCAATTACCTCAATGGCAACCATCATCCTACCATAGTTGAAGACTAGCCTGCCCAGGAAGCAAACCACAAATGCAAAGCCACAACTCGTGACCAAGCTTGGCACACTTCTAAGCCACTTCAGTGAAATACTCTAGTCACAGCATCGAAGTCGAGCCATCAGTGCATATTACATGATGCCCGCATTAGCTAGTTTGCAAGCCTCTCAACTGGTTCAGAACCAACGCATAGCCATCGCACTGCATGAATATCATGGGACCCAGCAACTTGGAAAGGTCACATGTCTACCACACCTCTTCCAAAGTAAGCATCATCTCCACCTAACCAAAGCGAAAGATGTGGTAGGTTGGCTTCTAGAACTGGGTAGCAACGCACAAGAGGTACTGGCTCACCTCCACGTTGGCAATACTCAAGAATTTGGTCAAGATGCTCTAGAGCCTTAGTTTTTTACAGTCATCCGTAGTGAACTCACCGATCCAAGCTCGCAAAACATCAAAGCAGTGGATGGGCATTACAACAAAGAGAGCATAGGGATGGAGTGGCCATTAAGCCCAACATTTGTAGAGCAAGAGATAAGAGAATCCAAGCAGATAAGCATAGGCAAAGATGGCTCAAACAACAAGTACTCACCATTGTTGTGCAAGAAAAAGAGAGAAGATGCATCTCGAGAATGGCCAAGCATGCCACAGATGCAAGAGGCAAATGGAGCAGACACAGCAACAGGGAAAGAGGAAAGCAAGAAAAACCAGGTGAGGCTTGAGCAACAGAGTGATTAGAAAGAAAAGAAGAAACCCCATCACATAGAGTATCCTTTGAGCAGGCAGCACAGCAACGTCGGTAAAGTTCACGTGAAACCAACCAGCGTAGCATATCTACATATATACTTCACACGACTGGCAAGCAAAACTTACCCACGTGAATTGGCGATGTGAAAATGATAGATTCAACACAGGATTCAGTATTAGTTTAAGCTTTGCCTAACTAGCGCAAAATCTTCTAATCACCTATAAAAGAAGCAAACACACTTGGCATACATACAAACATGCACAATAGAGAGATAAGAAGCATGTTTTCATTCATAAGTTAAAAATATCAGTCCAAGTTGACATTGAATTCAAGTACAAGCCTCTTTAAGAGGAGCAAAGAAATAAAAATTCAAATACAAGTCTGACAGAAAAGAAATAGAAAGGCTAATTCTCCCAAGAGTTGAACACCTTCGAGTCAGAGTCCCTCCGCTACCAAGCAATGATAGTAGTGCAGCCCTTGTCCTCAACCTCAAAGTCCATGGTGAATTCCTCGTTGGTCGTGACATTCACCTTGGCACTGGGGGTGCCTCCCTGAAAAGCATTCACCAAATGCAAGTCAAAACAAAACAGTATAAGCAAAATAAATATTTTGAACTTATGTGTACCATGAGAGCTACCTGCCATCACCTCCCCTGTGCAAGAGAAAGAGTGTGTCAAAACCAATTTCAGGCATATACATGTTGATTGAAAGAACAAAAATGATTGGCTTACCTGCTTCTTTCTTATGTCCTCGTAAAAAGTATCAAACTTGTCCTCAAAGCCCTACAGAAATTATAGAGATACGTCAAAATGTAGCATGATCGCTTAGCAGAGGTAGTTGATAATTAATGAGGCTTCAATTTACCTTGGCACAGTCAACTCCAAACCACATTCCCCGTTGATTTTCCCAAAGTTCCTCATCAAAGAGATGTGGCTTTCTGACTTGCTCAAACCATTGCAGATATCCCTCATAATCAACCTCATGAAGGATGTATCTACTCTAATGGGCACAAGCATCAGCAATAGCCGCACATGCCCTCACACGAGTCGAAACCTTAGACTTCATGTCCTCTGGAGGGAGAGCAGGATGCAGAACTCATCCACAAATTGGTGGTAAATGTGCCTTGGGAGATAATATGAAGACTACTTCAAGTAGTAGAATTTGATCTACTTTCTCCTCAATTCTCGAGCAAAGTTCAAGGGGGCCCAATCTAATCCCTCATAATACTCAAAAGGCTGTAGCTTGACTTGAAATCAAATCAACAAGCAAGGCATCAGAAATGATTGATCATTGACATATTTTGGCAGTAAATGGAAAAACCAAATAGCATACTTACATCATCTAAACTCAAGAGAACCAACAAATACCAGTATGCCTCGTAACTATACACACAAGAGGTGACGCAGTGGTCAGACTCGCACCATTGACAAGGAAGTGGCAATAGCTCAAGGCGCAAATGATAAAAGTAACGACTCCACTCAATGTGCTCCATGTCCCAATACTATCAAGCAGTAAAGCAAGTAGTTAGCAAACATTTATGCAGCAGAATCTGTACACAAGTGATTAAGGGCTTACCATTACTAGGGGGTACAACCCCACGTAGGAACGACATCCCAGCCACATGGCATCGTCCAAGCCATAGAGCAGCCAGGCATAACTATCACCTCCCTAATCATAATGATCTAGCTAATCAAGGTTAGCTATGTATATCAACCAGTCAGAATGAATGCAATAACCAAATGAATCGCCAAGGATAAGCCATATCAGCTCAAGGAGGAAGTGGCGTAATACAAACTACACCTCTGCCAAGCAAGGTGCCAGATCTGGCCAGTGCTGTGTCCACTATTGCAGGGGCTCCATGGTGAAGTTGTAAGTCATCCTTTTTGTCGTCAGAGGCACTCTACCTAGCAATCCAAGTGTCATGAAGAACCCTTGAGTAGACTTCCCAATTATCGACTCCCCACTGAATCGTAAGTCCCGACACTAGGACCCAGTGTTCCGATGGAGTAGTCATCTCTCCAAATGGGAGTGGAAGGAATGTGTCTCGTGCCTCCACCTCTCTACTAGAGCCCGGAAGAACTAATAATGGTCGTGGATGGCAGGAATCCGTAGTAGGCTACCAAACAAGGTGCTATGCAACAAGAACTCATGCAAGAAACTTGGCAAACACTTGAAGTGCTCTAGCATAGGTGCCCAATGACACCGCATCATCCTCTGAGCATCGCCATCCTGACAAGCAAAAACAGTAGATGATATCAGGAAAAGAGCAGCATATATCAAGCAAGAATCTCTGACCCGGAAGTCTGCCTCCATGCAGATGTGCCCAGAGTCGAGCAGGCAACCATTGTAGTTCCCAGATTCCTGCAAGTGCCAGTTTCAAGTCAGAACTTATCACTATCGATGCATAGAAGCAAGTGGGGCGAATTAAAGTCAAACTGAGTATACCTCCTTAAGAATTGATGCCTAGGAGCTGCCCGAGGCACCCTACAACGCTCATGAGCTCAAGGCACCTCACGATGCCTGTGAACTTGAGGCACACCGTGATGCTTGTGAACTTGATGCACCTTGGCTCAATGTCTGTGTGGTCGAAGCACCCCTACTTGTCACCTGTGAGCCTACACTAGTAAACTCTGAATCAGACTACAAGCAAGAGAGCAAAAATTAAAAAAGTAGCATTTGAGCAATGCGTTGGAACAATGCAAACATGAACAGAGCATTAACAGAAAACAGAAAGCATGCAGCAACATGGTCTTGCAAAAACAGTTATCAGCTAGTTAAAGCAAGAAAAGGCAATAAAAATAGCACGTAGAGCACTACATAATATGCAAGCACAGGAAAAGCATTTAAATGGAGCATGGTGATCATGCACAAAAGTACGAAACCACAAACACAACAGCAAGCTCGGCTACGGATTAGCATGCTGATGGGCGAGATAAGGGCATTCAGTGCAGCATCGCAAGCAAAAGAGCATAGATCTACACAGTTTCAAAATAGGACTTAAGGCATAGCAAAATTTGGCATGCAAACAGGAGGCATATGGTTCTTTCATATTGACCGGCACGGGAAAGTCGGTGGTGAGCAAGACGATGGTCGACGGTCCCTTCTCCGACAAACTGCCATTCAACCGTTGTTCCAAACCAACAACCCCTCAAGCACCGGACCCATACTCAATGCCCCTTCACTACCAGACAACCCTCTACTACCACCAATGCCCCCTCACCATTGCCAGGCTTACCTCTCATCCCACTATTGCCGGCCATGCCCTTGCACCACTAGCCCTCACCAACACTAGTTGTCACCATCATAGCGGGCCATGCCCCTTTTTGCCACCACTAACCACCGGCCATACCCTTTTTGCTACAACCAATCGACGGACATGCACCCAAACAAAGCTCGACCGTCAAACCCAAACCCAATCGTCGACCACTACACCCCACTGCTCACCGACAATGCTACCACCTTCATTGTCTCTCACCCATACTAGAATGAGAAAAAGGAAGGGAGACACGATAATGACACGGTAAACCACAACAGAAAACAACATTGAGGCGGGGAGGGAGGAGACTTGCCATGGTTGGACTTTCATCGCCGCTGATCCACACACACTGTGGCCGTCGCCCTTCATCGCCGCACCCTCTCACCAATCGTCGCCGCCACTTGTTGACGAAACCAGAGGAAGAGACCTCCGAGCTCTGGTCACTGGAGAAGGTGAAGAAGAGGCAGAAGAAGAAGGCGAAGAGGTGCAAGCAAAGACAAGAATGAGGAAAAAGGAGAAGAAATTTGTAGGCCTTTTAAAACTCTTACTCAGTAGGGTCTAAAAAATTTTGCTTTCTGCGTCGAGCATTCTTCTTCTTCTACCACTGCTACATCTCCGTAAGAACGTGATAGAAAGTGGGAATAGGAGATCATGGATTATAGCATTGCTGGGATCGCAGAAAGGCAAGGCAAGGCAAGAAGACCATCACAACCACCACACAATAGAAAAAAAAAGGGTTGCTCTCTTTCTCCCCTCCCCTATTCCCAGCACAAAACCCAATTGATTTGTCGAAGATATTCCTGGAATCTTTTTCTGGGTGTTCTTTCTTTACTTTTATTTTTGGGAGTTGGGTTTGCTGGAAACTGAAGCCATGTGTGTGAATGCCGACGGTGATGTCGGAGGGGAGAGGATGGACAAGGCGGCTGTTACTGGAAGCAATACTGGTCTTAGTAGCAGTGCATATAAGGATTGGGTATTTGGTTTGTTTTGTTGTTGGTTGTGGTTTTCTCTAATTTGGGTTCAGTTCTGTTTCATCTGTAATGTCGAATTTTAGCTGTAAATAGATGACGATTTTGTTTGGTCTAAGTGTGAAACTCCATCCAACCACTGTGTTTCAGGAGAACAACTCAAGCATGATCATTTGTTTATGAAGATTTTGAATTGTTCATAATCTTTTTATTGGTTGGTGGTATGAGATGCAAACGGATCAATACGGATATGGAACACTCATATCCGTATATAATTTCGAAATGCGGATTTGAATATCATTCAGATAGAAAATTTATATATTCATATCTTTAAAAAACGAATATAGATACAGAACAGATAAAAGGGGATCGGATATTAATAAAGTCGGATATAAAAACGGATATGGCAGTTTACACATTACATAATTAATCAAACAATTAACAATATTTTCATATAATTATATATTTTAAGTTATTTAGTATATATGAAATAAAAATAATATATATCAAAAATATAAAAAAATTAGACATAATGATAGATTAGACTTACCTTTTCTAAAAAGATATGAAATTATGAATCCAAATTTTAATATTCCATCATTATGGATGTATAATTAATTAATGATTAATAAAAAAACTATTATATTTTACTTTGTTAATTAAAGTTAGTAAAATATTATAAGTGACAAAGTAAAATCCTCGTAAAGTAGATAAATAATTTAATTAAATCAAAATGTAATCCATGGATCTTAATCTACATCATTTGGATTAAATACATGTCAAAATCTACATCGTTTAAAAACTCTTAATATACATATCTATTCATGTACAAATTCAACGGTTTTAAAGCAACAATCACTAGATCTCTAAGTTATAAGTTTCAAAACTATAATGTAATCCATAGATTTTAATATATATCATCTAGATTAAGTACACACCAAAATCTATATCTTTTATAAACTCATAACATATAGATCTATTCATATCAAATTTAATGGTTCTGTATAAACTATAACAAATACTTGTTGAATTTAATACTTAGGAATTTCAAAATTACTTGATTTTTTATATACAAACATTTTAAATAGTTTTGATCAAATCTACCGGCTTAGATTTTTAATCTAATGGTTAGATGTTAAGATATAAAAAGTTGTCTATATATATATATGTGGATATCCGTATCTGTGTTCATATCCATTGAAAATTCAAAAGACATATCCGTATCCGTATTCATATCCACTCATATTCAAAAAACCATATCTGTATACGTATCCGTATCCCCTCCTAGGTGGATATGCATATCTATATTTGCTCATAAATGGATACGGATATTTTACGGATATACCGTATCCGTTTTCATCCCTATTGGTGGTTCTCTATTTTTGAATTTTGTTGGATTGCTTACTGAATTGTCCCTTCTGACTTGTTTTTCATTAGCAATCGTTCTCTCTAATTTGGGTCAGATTGTATTTGATTTATTTTACCTGTAATGTCGATTGGAATTTGTAAAACAAGGTTTTTAATTATTTTGTTTTCAAATCTTGATTCTACAAAGAATTTTCTCTTTCCTTGTTCTTTGTTTCCTATATACGTTTCCTGTATTTGAATTATGCTGTCAGCATAGAGTTTTTTTCTTTTTCCTTTTTTCCTCTAAAATGGTTCATGGAATTCTATTTCCCTAGAAATGTTTGGACAAATTTACCTATGGTGATGGTGTACTGTAGTCTTTGTAGGACCCTTTCTCTTTCCTACCCCTTACCTCTATTAGGCTTTTCTTAACCATTTGGAAATTTCAGTAGTTTGGTATCATATTAGTTAATTCTGGCAGACTTATTATCTTAAATGGGAATTCGATACGCTGCTATTGGTTGAATCTATCACTCTTGTTATTATGTACTATTTGGTCTTTGGCTTCTTCATCTGAAAGGAGACTTCTCCCCAGTCAAACGATATGATAAATATATTTTTTATACCAAGAAATAAAGAAGAATGGTCCGACATTGGTAGCCGTGAGTATATGGAAGATACCGATGTTTGTATTAGTGATCTATCAAAGTATTTTGGCTGTTAGTCACCTGATGATCATCCAATTTCCTTTTATTGTAAATGAGATTACATGAAGTGAATTAGAAATGATTGTTTCTTGTTAACTAATGAAGCAAAGTTAACTAAACAGACTTATGAATGTAAACTATATAAAACTATGATTGTTATATTGGATCACAAGAAATCTGATCAACATCTTCATTTGTTTTAGCAATTAACACAACTCATGCCATTAAAAGATTTTACTCAATTGTCAATTATATATTTATATGATTGCTTTCTATATTAGATATGACACTGATCTAAAAACTAATGTAGGTGTTCGTGTGGGTTATGTGATCAATTAAACACTAGAAAAGCTTAAGTAGGTGTTCATGTGGCTTCCCATGTTGATCGGTACTTATATATTATTTAACTCTATCTTTCTTTTTCTTATGCACAAAATGGTTGATTTGTGCATGCGATATTTTTTCAAAAGTTATTTTTATTGTAAAGATCTACTGTTCCTGGTTTATTTTCAATAAATCCCTGTAAATGTGTTCTTTTTAATTTAACTTTTGATCTCTTAATTATAGCTTATAATTGTTGTAATGTTTTGATATTTGTTTGATTTACCAATTCAACTTATAATTGTTGTAATTTTATATGATTATAGACTAATTGTATTGGATATTGTGACCGTGTCCGACCGTGCCCGACTCGGAGAGGAGGGGTAGGGGAGGAGATCACAACCATGCCCATGACGGCGAAGGCGCAAGGATAAAAGAAAAGGGAGTCGCCACCTTGTCTTTTAAGGGAAAGACGAGGAAAACCATAAAAGGATGAATGCATGGGATGCAAATGGGAAGGTTGGATGTCTGCTAACCAGAGGATGGGTAAGGATTCCTATTACGCACGAGGAAGGTGTTAGGCACCCTCGTACGCCTGAGAAACTCGGTCTTTCTAGTCCTATTG
>JAMKQA010021341.1:0-35117 GCA_024699735.1 Posidonia australis | reverse complement strand
GGTTTTGTTAGGGTTTTCACGAGTTCCTCCAGCATCACCGTAGTCACCGGGAGATGGAACGAAGGAGGCGGACAACAATCTGTCCTCGAGTGGTATGAATTCCTCCTGTGATTGGGCAGAAAACCATATAACATTTGAGGGAATGGTTTGTATATGTGTCTATTCGAAAATTTTCTAGTAGGTACTTTATTTATTTTAATTTTTTATTTTTTAAAATAAAATCTAATTATATAATTAGTTAATCTATAATATAATCTACTATGTGTTAATGTTTTATCCTAATTTGAATTATATTTACTATTAATTTTTAATTTAAAATTTAACGATTAGAATTTAACAAAATATGTTGAATGTTAAGACCTTTAAATCAAGAATCAATAGTTGTTTAATTTAAATGAAAATTTCATTATGTATTTATGGATATCTAATAAGTATATCTATACGATTATTTCTTCTTCTTTATGTCTTTATGAAAAATAAAAAGTTATCTACATACTCCTTATATGTAGGCACCTACATAAAAAATGTCCCCATAACATTTATACGGGTGCGTGTTTGAGAGAAAGAGACAGAGAAAGAGTAGGAATGATACAAATATATTAAGTCTAGGTTCATTTTATATAAATTAAATCCTCATGTTTGAGAGAGAGAGACTAGGAATGATATATATACACGGAAAAATTAAGTCTAGGTGCATTTTATAGTTTGTAGATAATACCAACTTTCAATCATACGTGATATGATCTATATCATATATGATTCAATATATTAAATATTAATTATTTTTGAAATTTTAATGTTAGATATCAAAGATAAATAAAAAATTTTAAATAAAAATAAAACTATGAGTCATGAATTTATCGTTATATCTCAAAATCCATCCATCAAATGTGAAATTCAAACTGTGAATATGGTTTATATTTTTCATGATATTTATTGAGTGATTTTGATAATTATGTCTTAAAAAATAAGGTATTCATCAAATTACATTTTTCTTGATTTATAAGAAATCAATGAATTCATGCAAGTTACATTGTAAAATTAGAAGTTTACGATTGACTTGAATTTTCATCTACATATATTTTAAACATTCTAAATCACCATCTACGGTTTAGATTTCTTTTATGAATGACATATAATGAAATCTACAAGAGGTTTAAGAGGACACTCATTCAAATACTACCCTATATATATATATATATATATATATATAAATAGTTACATCCTCCCTCCAATTTTGAAGGAAGATAGAAGACAGTGGTTATTATGAAAATCACTAATGTGATGTTAGTGGTTTTGAGTTTTAATTTTTAAATTTTGAAAAAGTGAATTAGTAGTTACATGGAACTGATGGATATTAATTGTTTTTTTCATATTTGTTTTGGTTTAAAAATATCAATTATTTTGGGATTAAATCATTACCTGTATTGAGATATTTTGGGATTGAACAAATTTTGATTATTCTCTGAAATCGTATAACAATTTCTAGTATCACAATTAATTATTTATGGAATCGTATTATAGTTAACTATTTTATGGAATTGTGTATTGAGAATATTTTGGGATTAACAAATTTTGATTATTCTTTGAAATTGTATAACACTTTCTAGTATTACGTAATTAAGAATATTTTGGGATTAAACAAATTTTGCTTGTTTTCTGAAATCGTATAACAATTTCAAGTATTACGATTAATTGTTTATGGAATCGTATTACTAAAACAATAATCAATTTTCATTTTAGTATTACTAAACTGAATATAAAATAGTTTCGTATTACTAAATTGAACTACAATTATATTTAGTTAAAAAAAATCCTCTTCCATTTTTCACTCCTTAGATTTTTCCTCTTCCTCTGCAATGCAACCACCCATGTTCGGCAACAACTCTATCTCCATCTTCGACAATGGATACAATGATCTCACAAGAAGGATGCATGTCTAGGCTCACCAAAAGCCTCTACATGGTCGAGTTCCTCCTTCTAGAGTTGTCTAGGATTCCCCGGAAAGCAATGGAGCAGTACAAGGAGGTAAAGGATGTAGATCCCTAGGGCGACAACATCATAGGAAGGGAGGGGGCACGTCATCACAAAGGAGGCAAGTTCTAGCACTGGATCTGGAGGAAGGTGACCCACCTCCTTTGCATGGTTTCCAACACCTAGGTCAACGACGACAATGACCTTCAAATTTGCGTTGTTGCTCTTGTAACATTCCACCAATCACTACCACATCATTAAAAATTGACCAAGGAAAAAAACTCAATAGCAACAAGAATTAAAAAAAACACATTTTGTTAAAAATCAGTTGTATCTTCTCGCGAAGGCCTCGAGCAACAAGGTAAGTTAGCATGCGTTAGGGATGGCGTGTCGACGTGTGGATGGGGGTGACAGGTCAACACAAGTTTTGGAGGGGGGAAGGACATTAGGTTATCCTCAACGTGAGCTGGTGGCAATGCTCTTGCCCGTGCTTCTGTAAAATATAGGTGCTAAAAGGTGAGAGAGGGAGGGAGGAGTGATGTTGAACGGCGAAGGACACACGCAAAAGGCCAATACATGGCCGACAACGACAATAGTGATGCAGCTGTTGCGTATAGAGTTCTGGTGTAGGGCATCTAATGCTTCCCGTGGATTGGGGGGTGTGGTTGGGAGGTGAGGGGGGCATGGGTGGTTGCAAGGTGTTGGAGTAGGTTAAATGGATTTTGATTTTTGAATTTAAAAAAAACTAGAAATCAAATTTCCTTAGGTGCAAAAGTAGTTTTAAATTTTAAGGGAGCATCTAATAAACATATACCATATATATATATATATATAGAGAGAGAGAGAGAGAGGCAAATTATCAGGTAAGGTCGTCTATACTTTCGTTAGATAAGGTCCTTTATCATCTACCGTTAACAACACATCCTATGATTAGGATTAAATCTGGATTTTAAATTAGTAAAACCACTTATGTTGTAATGGTGGTTTTGTGAATTTTCATTTTCCCTCCAATTCCATTTATAGATAGATTTTTTTGGTAATTGAATCACATTAATATCTTATTATACTTTAATATCTTTTTTTATATGGTAACATCAGTTTTTTTATTCGTAACGTTTTAATTTTTTAGTTTTAATTTCAATTTCACATTTCAATACTTTTATTTTAGTATTACTAGTTTTTTCTATTTTAGTTTCAATGTTAATTTTACACTAACTTGTATTTGTTTTAGTGTTACTACTTTTTCCTTGTATTTGTTTTTGTTTTGTCCTATTTTAGTCACGTGCATGAACTGTGTGTGATCTATTTGTTTTTGCAATAATTCTTGTTCAATTGTAAGAGACATGTGATTTATTATTAATCAGTCCATGGATGTTACTTTTATGAACACATTAGTATGTACTAACATAAAAAAGTTTGTGTAATACGCTAATGAAAGACTACAAATAAAAAAAGGTGGATCCCAACTTCTTTGCGCTCCCCCATCACCCCCTTGCCCCCTCCCCGAAACCCTAGGCCACTGAAAATGGCGATTTGTAACTTGCTGGCTCTCACTCATAGATCCCAACGCTCATTCACTCACCACCTTACCACTCGATTTGCCACCACAACCGTCGCCTTCACCACCAACGTCTCCCTTCCCATCGTCGCCCCACAAACCCCACCCTTCCTCCCTTATGACGTCCTTACCGAGTTCATCTCCTCCAAGATCAAGTGCCTCGAGGACCTTGACCCTCGGTTCCTTCGTTACACCTCACCCCATTTGACCCTTGTCAACCACACCACATCCTTTCAACCTCGAAAACTTGTGTCACCATCTTCCCCAATGGGCTTCAAATTGCCACAAAGTCTACCCTCCCCTCGTAGATTGCCACTGTCGGGGTTTGGATTGATGTTGGGAGTTGGTTTGAGACCAACGAGACCAATGGGACCGTCCATTTCCTAAAGGAAAGGGTCTAAGGGGTGATGGTTTTGGAGAAGGAGGCCATGAACTTGTAGATGAGGCGGTCGGTAGTGGTGCAGTCGCTAGATACAATATGATGGATGTTAAGGGAGAGGGCGTCGGGAGCGACCGACGAGAAGGGAGGGTGACAGGTAGTGGTGGGGGTGCTTGCTGCATTGTTTCTTAGGCTTGGAGGGGGTGGGGTGGTGGAGAGGTTTTAATAATAGAGTGGAAGCGACATTGAATTTCAAAATAAAATTTTTTGGTGGCTTGTGGTTTTGATTAAAATCAAATCAATAAATAATCTTCATGATGAACGGACATGATTTAGGGCCTTACCATGTAAAAGTAAAGACTGACCTCTCCTAATATTAACTCTATATATTTATATATTGTGACCATGTTGGTGGAACCACCTGACTCCTTGTACGTGGAAGTACACGAAGAATCCCGATAAGGTCGTGGTGAAAGTGGTGAATTCAAGGAAGGACACTTGACTCGAAAGCACCAAATAAAGACAAAGAAATGGATAAAGAAAAGGAGTCGCCATCTAGTCTTTTAACAAAAAGACGAGGAAAACAGAAATGCATAGAAATGTGAGAAAACGATGCAAATGAATAAATGTATGCGTGCTCCGTACCTAAAAGATGCAACACTTTAGTATTTACGAGTCAGAGAAAGGAAAAGGATTCTTATTACACATGAGAAATGTAAGGATTGGCCTCGGATGCAGCGACCATGAAGGGGAATACCGGTTGAGACGCAGCGGAAGCTGGACTGACAAGGGAGCCAAGGAGTCGACGTCGGCGATTGGAGAGGAAGCATCCTTTCAGAGGAGTATCTTGAAGTCTATAAGTTGGAGGCTCGATTCCAGATGGTAGGCAAGAGTTGAGGGAGGAAGAGAGAAAAGAATCAGTGAAAGAAGAGGAGAAGGATTACCGGTGAACGGAAGCCGCTCGTGAGTCACCGGTCTTAGCAAGGAGATCGCCGTAGCAAGGAGGAGACCTTCAAAGAGGTATGTATGTGTATGGGTGGGGGGGGGAGGCTTTCGTGAGATTTTGTTTTGGGTTCTATGGGTTTACTTGAGTGGAGACGGAGGAAAAAGGAGGAATAGTAATTGTGATTTTTTTTGTTGATGGTAAATAAAGGAATAGTGTTGTTTGTCGTTCTACGTGAGTATGGAAGTTTTAGACTTTTTGCAACATTTTCCATAAGTTAATTGACTATTGCAAGAAAGTTGGTAAACTTCTTACTAATGATAGTACTCATGTGTTGGGATAAAATAAATGATGGAAAAATAACTTATTAGTATTGCTACGTTAGTGGAGTAACTTTGGTCATTTTGCAACTTCTTCCTTAAGGTTTTAGTTTATTACAATAAAGTTGGATTTCATGTTTACAATGCCATTGTTTTAAGGAAACATCCATGATTCTTTGATAATGACAACATAACCCAGAATTTTAAATCTTATAATAAAGTACTAGGGAATTCATTTATCTTAGTAATTTTCCTCAGATTACATATAAGCCCTTGAGTTATGTAAAATCATGTGGATTGAAAACTTAAGATAAAAATGAGGGAAATTTGTGATTTATGAATTAAGTTTTGAGATTTTACAGTTAGGTCCACATGTTGCATGTTTGAGGTTAGGTAATAGTAAAATTTCATTTAAACCTCTAAAAACCCATGATTTGAAGATTATCCAAATATATATATATATATTGGATAGTGTTTGGATAGCATGGAGGGAGATCAAGAAATTCAAGTTTCTGCTTAAATATTAGAAATTTTGCAGTTTTGTTTAAGTATTGCATAATTCCAGGAAGTCTTTACTTTAAATTGTCATATTTATTTTCTTTCATTACATTTAGATCCTAGATAGAGTTGTATTGATTCTAAATTAATTATTTATTCAATGTAATAAGGATTTTAATTTATAATTTAAGACTTAAGAAAATTTCATAAGTCATCCTGTACATTTTAGAGAAATTTTGCACTTCAGTCCTTCCTTTTTTAAGAAATTAAAGATTAGTCCAACTGATAAAATGTACAAGTCTCTCACACAGGAATATAAAAGAGAGAGAACAGAGTCTTGGCATATACTCTTCGGAGTAATGATCCTAAAGGAGAAGGCACTAACCTGACGAGGTTTAGTGTTGGATCCTATGAGGATATAGTGCCAACGATAAGACTACGAGACTCAGATCTGATGTCTACTGATTGACACAGGTTGGTATACGAGATCCTCGTTAATAAACATAGTGTGAAATAGAATATGTAATAACAAAAATGAAGATGTGTCATATACCAACTGGAAGATCGCGTTATGCCAGCAATGAGTGGTTCAAGGGATCCATTAAAGGATTGAAAGAAAATGAAAGTGAAAACATAGACATTTGACCATTGTACTGTAAGTTTGTGTTAGACTAGGACCCACATGCATACTGAGTTTTTCTTAAACTCATTCTGTGTTGTTGTTTAATGCATGTAATTAGAAGCATTCCTGAGGTCTTGCTTAGCATAACTTGGCTCAACCACATACGCATGGGACCTAGGATATTGTAGTTTAGTATCTTCATCTTTATTATCATGTAATAACTTTGTAATGAACCAAGTTCAGCAATAATATAGATGTTTTGCCATAACCTTGTTGTTCTCTTTTATCTGTTTGTAATGTTCACGCCTTCATGGAACCGTAATTATGGCTTCCGCTAGCCATGTGGGAGTGGACGTTACAGGAAAGGTGTTAGGCACCTCATATGGCCGAAAATCAGTCTTTCTTGGTTAATCGCTTGCTTGTGAGATTAGTACAATTTCATGCTCGCCTAATCTAGGATGTATGCTTGATATTATACCAAAAACAATGCAGTAAATGCAATATGAAATTCAAGTGAGAAACCAGATAACTCAAGCGAAAGTGCAAAATGAAAACCACATGATTCAGAAAAAGGAAACTACTCGAGAATCGATGTAAGCATAGGAATGCCAATTAATGTACGCTCTTGGGTGATAGAAAATCATTCGAAAGGTCGGAAATATCTAAAGCGAGAATCTCACGTGGAAATTGTGAAAACTGCGAATATCAGTGAAAATGACAAAAGGAAAATAAACAGTATGAAGGTCAATGTTGGCATTAATATGTTAGTTAATGTACAGCCTTGGGCGATATGAAAACCAATACAAAGCAAAGTTGTAAAAAATAGAGTAATATCGTGAAATATGTCAATTAATATAGACATTTATATGTCAATTAATGTACGCGTTTGGGCAATAGATGTGGATGCAATGAGGAAAATAGATACTGGAAAACAATCAATGTCCTGAAGATTGAAAGAAAACTAGAACAAGAAAACAAGGATGAGCTTTATAACTATCTAGTCTCAGGGCCTTTCGCCTAATATTCTTGCCAGTTATAACCATCTAACAGATTCGTTTGTCATAATCGTCAGGCAAAACCTCAGTTGGATTCGTGTCAACAATTCGTCAATAGGATTCATCGATACTATCCGTCAAGAAACATCGTGTGATCCTTTACTAGTTAGAAAACAAGCTTCGATCGAAATCTTGATTGATTCAAAGCATAATGCTCAAACAATGGTTGAAAAAGCAAGAACGGAGAACAAAAGAACACGATCATGCATTTAAAACTCAAAACAAAGCTTTGGATCTCTCTACCTGTCTGCCTCGCCAGAATATGCATCAATCAGCCTTGACAAAAGTCGACTAGCTTTGCTCAAGATTTGGAGAGGCAGAGGAGATGAGCAAGAGGTCCAGTGAAGTTCAAAGATACAGAACATATTAGTAAAAGACTAGTACAAGCTTCCTCTCGATCCTCACCATAAACTCCGATCGTGCTCTGATGAGAAGCATGATCTGGATTGTTACGGCGGAGAAAGGAGGAAGCAAGGCCATGGCGACAATTGTGGCTTGGAGTTTAAGGTTTGGAACCCCCTCCAAGGTTTCTAATACGTCGTGAATGCATGCAGTGGTGAAATGCAAACAAAGCTGACAATCACCGATGGAGAGGAAGAAGAAAGAAGAAAATAGGCAATATGCATACAAAAGACTTCAAGGAGAGCATGCACAAACACTGTTCATCTTCTAGAATTGGAGTTTAGACTATAGGAGTTATTCACTTACCTGTTAATCGTCGATGGTTTGCGCTGGTCTTCTGAAGCTGAAGCGGTGACGGTGGAGCTGTTGAGTCACCAGTTTGAATCGACCCAATGCTAGCTTCTGGTAGATTCCAGTGGAGGTTGGGATGTGACGGATGTCTAAAGGCTCGAATGCACTACGGAGTCTACATGCGACGAGGCAAGGTGATAAGAATTTGCTTGAACTGGGGGTTCGCCGGAAGAGTAGGTGCTTGGAGCTGGCAGTGGAGGTCGTTTGGCTAAACTAGAGTTGGAGAACTGCAAATATGAAAATGACAACTCTCCTTCTCGTGTGGCCTGGAGGAGTTTAAATAGGTTGGGACTTTGAATTGAGACAGTTGATGTGTAACCAACTTCGATGAACGACGGTGATGGATTTTTCAAGAATTAAAAGGGTTAATTTCAAGTTTTCATAAGGACATAATGGTCTTCGGTGGTTATAGAGTAAATCTCAGATCAATCTTGGTCGTTGACACCAAAGATTGCATGAGAAGGCGTGAGCAAATGACTTCTGCACCCTCTATACTGAAACAACACATCACCAGTATTCCCTACCACCTCGATCCACTAGATTTATCCGACGGTCCCAACCGTTAGATATATCCGCTACCAAGATCCGTCAAAAATTATCGCATGAGCCAATAAGGAACTAGACGACGTGATTCTAAGCTTGCATTTTGACCTTTGGAACTACCAAGTGATTATGGATCATAATGAATAAGGCTTAGGTGGTTTAGGTATTTTTGAGATATTTGGTGATATTTTGAGGAAAGTAATGTGGTATTCTAGGGAAAGTAAGAATTCCATCACCGCCGCAACTCAAATCTCTCCTCCAAAATTCGCTCACGTTCACTTGTAAAATCTGAGGTGTCTACATATATATATGCAATTATCAGGTAAGGTCCGTCCTTACTTTTATTTTATAAGGTCCTTGATCATCTTGTTTGTTATTATTCGTGATTACTCCTATTCGAGGTAGAATTCCGAGATGTAGTTGAGAGTTATGATCGTGGATTCTCCGGCTCACTAGATCGACTGTACGATGTTGTCCAACGGCTTCCTCGTGCAACGTGGTGTCTTTCCGTTCAAAACAAACAAATTCGAATTAGATATAGGTGTAATAACTAAAGTCAAAAAAGTATTAAATAACATGAACAAATGTAATTAATACTGACTGGGGGTTGTCCTTACATGTATATGCAATGGGTTAATTAAAAATGCAATGAATGAAAATAAAAAGAAAATTGGAAAACACTCCCTTCACCCTTGTGCGATTGACATGAAGTGGAGGAAGTGGGGGCACAGGCGTAACTCCGGAACAAATGGGATGGGGGCTAAAGGATTGGGTTTTCTCTAAAGATTTCGGTAGGACTTTGCTTAGTTTTCACTCTCTAAACAACTTCCCTCAGAAATCTCTCTAGACTCTTGGATCTTAAAGTTTAGGAGTTTATTTATAAACACCAGGACATCAAATCTTGTTGAAAAACGAGTCAAGGAAGCTCCAAGATACTAGACCAGATTTTTTAAATTCGAAAATTGAATATTTTAGCCTAATCGTCTATGGCACCGGCGATATACCCAAATATGTCGCTACGTGGACCGGTGATAATACAGAAGATCCTATTTTTCGACGCAGAAAAATAGACGAAAATATATTTTTAGGGCTAGTCGCCACTAATAGTGGCATCGGCAAATAAATATCACAATATTTAAAATTAAAATCTAAAATTGATCTAACAAATGTTTAGTAACAATATGCGACTCATCCCGTTGATTTAAAATTCTCTCGGCTCGAATATTCTAGAGAATATTTGATTTAAAATTCAAATTTTAAATCCAAATCAAAATCAAATATCTATCTTGAAGATAGCATCCCTTAAAATTACGACAATCATGATAAATATATTTATGACTCATTCCACACTCGTAATTAATTTAATTTTTAGAATTTTAGTACATGTTGAAATTATCTTTTTAAATTATATGCCATTCTAGTATTCAAAAAATGATAATTAATATCATATCTCCTTTTTTTTAGCCATGATAAAAATACATGATATTAAATCCAATGTCACCCACTTTTATAGAAATTTCTAGAATTACCTAACATTGATAAAGATTTACATGATATTCCATAAATATTTAAGTATGTAGAAAATCCTAGAAATTATAATAATTATGGAAAAAATAATGATAATATCTATAAATATTCCATATATTATATTAAAGTCTCGGATGACAAGTTATCTGGAGAGAAAATTTCAAGATGTCAGCCGCTTAATAACATGGTTTCAAATTTTAGTCGCCAATAAACCTAGCAACAGATCATGTTGCCTCCTATAGTGGCGTCTAGGTTCGTCACTTATCGCGATGGCAACATCCTGGTCTCTTGCATTTTATCTCCTGTCCTTTATGTTAAATCCACAGAGATTCTTTAAAGGTCCGAAAAATACTCAAAAATCATATGAAATCATAAAAACATCATCTTTAAATTTAGAGTACTCAAATCTACCACCAATTTGAATAAGGTTAGAGTGCTAGCTCTACCACAACTAACAATTCGCACTGAAAACATTCAAAGGACTCAAACCTGCCACTAACTTGAACGTGTTAGCTCTGTCACAATTAATAATCTTTTGTGGTATTTACGTTTGTGACCTTTTTGTTTCACTTCTTTTATTTATGAGCTGAATCAATACTTCCCTTTTTTTTCTCCATTGGTTAACGTGACAATTTTATTCCACAACAACATGTGACGCACGAATAAGAGTGAAATTTGCCAACGCATGCTCAAAATTCACGCAGCAACAACTGTAACTTTCGTTTTTTACTCCATTGGTTAATATGGTAATCTTCACTCACGTCTCACACACGTCATATTTGGCAAAAGTTTTCAAATTATTTGTCCCTACGTTATTTCCAATGGAAACTTTTTGTTTCCATATTTTTTATTTTTTTACTAGATTTTTCCAATGAAAGGTTTGTCCCCACGTTAGTGGTATTCGTATAACAATTCCAAAAATATCGATGAGTCGCATCTCTTCTCGTTTATATTTCAAATAATTATAACAATCCCTCCTTAGTTTACATGGAGAATATTATTAGTTTCCATATTGTAATGCTTTTACTATTTATACTCTTGTCAAATTATGGATATGATTTTATCATATTGAAAATTTTAAGTTACGAAAATAGTATTGCATTTATTAATATTATCTTTTAATTTTAGTTTTGATATTACGTTTCAGTAATTGTATTTATTTTATGTTAATGTGTTACGGTACTTTTTTTTTTGACAATGGTAAGTAGTATTAGATATGTATCATAAGGAAAAAAATTCTAAGGAAATCAGGAGTCCATAAAACACAAAATATTACAAAATCTTAGTTCCAACAATTTAGGAACAAGATGTCCAAAATACAGTAAACAGAAAGAAGCCTGAAAATAAAGGAAATTCCATCGACCAACAAGACATTAGCCATTACAGAGGATTGTCATCCAAGAGAGCAGGAGTAGATGTATTTTATTCCCAATCTTGCTGGTCATTATTTGTAACCAAAGGGTCAATTCCCATATCCTTGTTCTGTTGAAAAGACGAAATGGAGTGCAGAACCTCATTTTTTTTAATTCGAAAGGCCACAATATCTCTTCTTCGGTGGACCGACGAACCCGAGATGGAGTCGTCGGAACAGAAACAACATCCGCCAGAGATAAATCACAAGTATAATCAAGAAACAATATGCCAACAAATTCCAGATCAATATGCAAAGGAAGGGGTAAGAAAGTGTTTTAACAGAGGTTATACCTTCTAGTAGTATACTTGACGAGAGAAGACCAACATCGACAAGAGGCCGATCCCATCTGCAAGTAAGCAAGGGGCCAAACCAGTCGACGAAACTATGCTCAGAAGGAGAGGAAGCGGAGGAAAGTCCCAACGAATAGGCGTAAATCTGCTAGGCGTAGATCTACAAGAAGGCGTAGTCTGGTCGGACTGAGGAGAGAAGGAGGGAGAGACAGATCTGCGAGAGGCAGATCTGCGAGAGGAAAGAGCCATATTCTGTTCCTTGCAGCTCGGAGGGGAGGCGTAGCACGGAGGGTGAGGGAGATCTGGGAGATACAGATCTGATCCTTTTTCTCCCTTATCGATCACCTTGCAGATCTGGGAGAGACAAATCTGGGAGGCAAATCTGTATCCAACCTCCATGATCTTGAACCCGACCCCCCTGGACGGGACCCCAAACACCCGCTGGGCGAGGGTGGGGGGCGCAGGGAACACATCGAGGACGACCTGCATCAAGTTGAAACGGATGTGCCTGCTGAAGGCCTGGTACCTGACAACCTCGAGGTAGAGGCCGAGGAAGGCCGCGAACCCCGCAAAGGGGACGGCGCGGAAAGCAGCGAGGAAGGGGAGGACGGCGGCGGCGAGGGCAGGGACGCGGGCGATGAGGAAGCGGCCGCGAACCCCTTGCAGATCTGGGAGAGACAGATCTAGGGAAACTACTACTGTTGGGAAACACCCGCCGTGACGAAGGAGCTGTCGGCGTTCAGACCCCTCACGAGCTCCTGAGATTTGCAATATCAGAAGGTTCAGGGACGGAGGTGGCAGGCTGATCTTTTCCCTTCCCCCCTAGGTGAGGCACGATCCGGTGAGAGCCGTGATTATGTCCTGGATCCTCTCCTGCTGTGCACGACCGTGAGGAGCAGCACCCCCATAGCAGGACGTGACAGGAACGAGGCAGCCGGAGGCGCGAGTGGAGGCCACAGTGGCAGGATCTGCGCTGTCGGCGTGGTGGCAGTAGCAGGAGGGTGGTGCTGGGCGGTGGGGACCCCTTCTAGGGTTTCCTTGCGCACCCCCAGGATTTCCTCTCCTCTCCTGCACTTCTTCTTCTCGGTTTTTTGTGTTATGGTACTTGATTGTGCCTTGATTGTCAAGTATTTGACTAACTTCGTGTAGTTGTAAAATGACTTGATTACGCCTTATCTTGCTAAATAGTTTGGGTGAATCCCAAGCTAAAACTTGGGATACTTGCAATCATGTGAAAATGGACATGATTAGTATCAGTAATTAGATTGACAAAGAAATTGATTAGCTTCAGTAACACTAAATGTCATTTTGTAACAACCAAACCAAAGAAAATAAATATTTTTTCAATAGGAGGATAGAGAGAGAGAAAGAGGAAGAGAATGCCAACAATTTTCTTACAAATTAGCATCGATTCTACCTAAATAATTAACTGATTAATTATTGTTAACCAATAAACATTGAAACTAAAGGAAATTACTCAGAACATTGTGTGTGTGGTTAATGGCTTCAATCCTTTTGCACCAAAATTGGACTGTACTTCTAATCTACACTTGAAAACAAAACTACAAAAATACACGTGTGATTGATATCAAGTCACATAGTATGTGCCTACCAAAAGCCATAACAAAAAAATCATGAGAAATTCACAAACCATGGTTGTCAAAATTGAATTAGAAAACCTTCCAAATCCATAAAGCTTTTTTCCGTAATTTAGTAAAAATTCACTTTGCTAAATATGTCTTTTCAAATCATATTCATTTCCTTTGAAATTCATGTGCACTTTTCATAAACCATTCTATGCATTCACAAACTAAATCCTCATCTGAAACTATCACAGAAAGCCACAAATACATGAGCAAAAACATGTCCTATCACTCTAGCCATAAGTGACCGATTTAGCTACAAGCGGCTGTTGAAACTCCTACTTCTCTCAACTACACTACTGAGGTGGACCACCCCATGTAGGAGTCTAACTGCCTTGACCAACAAGCCTCACTGTATCATGTGTATATCTCAACACACATGGAGTGTGTTCTCCTGACACCCCTTGGTGTCCAAGCATCTTGGGACTACACCCTTGGACTTAGCCAGCATCGACACAGTGGGTAATCCAATCTCTTTTGCCTGGACCCAACAATACCACCACACGGTCATGAGGCTCCATCCTCGGATCCAAGTACAGAAAACTACGGCAAACATTTCCAAGATACATGCACTTTCTTTTAAAACCATTTCCAAAACATTTTTCATTACAGAAAACATTCCCAGAATCTAAATCCACAATTTCCATCAAGTAAACAATCCACTGAAATTCTAGTTTTTTTTAAAACGCAGGACCTACCCACGGTGTCACACCAATAGTCCATGCCGCTGGCAAGGTTCGTGCGTAAGGAACGCACACATGATAGAACCTGGGGCGCAAGCATACCAACCAAGGCACGAGGACCTGATATAGTCTTAGGGACCGAGTGGGACACGCACAGCTCAGAGACATACTACGCATTGATTGCAGGGGGCGTATGCAATCAAGTAAGTAGGCGTTACAGTCAAATACAACTGGCGCATGAGCAATCACATTTATAAAGGCAGCTAGGCATGCGACACACCATGACGTTACGAGACGTTACACTCTGGCGTGCTTTAAAGCATAGATACGTCATTGGCGTTATGAATGTTGCAGTTAATGCCAAAGACGTTGCACAAGTTACAACTGTTGCTTTAACGTGGAGGTTAAAGTCATGTCATAATGTGCACGTGTTATTGGAGTATTACGACACAAGGCACGTAATGGTGCACAGTTGGAGCTTCAATATGCACGCGTCAAGTCTAGCCGTTACACATTAAAGGAGGGCTTAAATGTCACGTGTTAGCCTTTAATGGCGAGTCGTTACGAGAGTAGGAGCTTGGGGGGTTTGCACATGTATATATAGACATGTAGAGGAGGAAGGCAACGGTGTGTGAGAGAACGTTGCTTCCTACCTTCCCATTCTTGTAAAGGAGTTCTATTTGTGAATAGATAAAGGGACATTCCCATATTTGTGTGCCTTGCTTGTGTAAGTATTTGTCCATCCTTGCAAGTGATCGAGGGCAGAATCACTTGCACACTACCTAAGCTAGGTGAACAGTCATAGGTAGGTTGAGCTGAGAGTGAGTGTACGAGCCATCTCAGAGCCGCACGCCTTATTTCTCTTGATACTGAGAAAAAGGGTGTGACACACGGGACTAGGCCACGGTACCAACACGCGACACTTACCCAAGAGTCCAGTTTTTACAGTAAAATCAAAAGCTCAGAAACACGATGCTAGAAAATCACTTAAGGTGGGAGCCTCGAGTGGACCCACTTTTGGCCCTCAAAAAATTCCACAAAAATACTTAAATCAAAGGATTCTGAGTTTCGATCTTTTGGGACAAGTATCATAAAAAACAACGAGGTATAACTCAAGATATGAAAATTTAAAGTCAAAGAAGTTACTGGTTTCTATTGTAGCAATTCCATACGAAAATCACCAAAAATTCATTCATAAATCACTATAAATTCATAAAACCAATGCAAATCATAAGTCCTAAGTTAATTACACAATTATCATGAATTTGAACCAAAATACAAGAGAAATTGGAGGAGGGACACGTATAGTCAGTGGATTTTCGATGAGTTCGTTCTCCTCGGGCGAGCTCCCTCCCTTGGTCACTGAGACCTCATCCCTCTCTCAAGATTCATTGAAAATCCATAAATCTAGGCCATTCCACTCATTCTCCATTAATTTAAGCAAAACAAAGAAAAACGAGGGTGAATTGCATACCCAACCGTGGCCGACGATCCTTCTCTTCTCTAGCAAATGGATATACTTAAGGGTGGACATGGTTCAGTTTGGTTCGATGTAAGACAAAATCACAAACTAAATCATATAGTTCAGTTTGAAAATTTTCAAATTGAACTGAACGATTTTATCTATTGAGATCAAACCAAACCGAACCATTCCAAATCGGTTTGGTTCTATTTAGTTTGTGGTTAAATCATTTAATAAAATGACAAATAAATTGTTGATAATGAAAAATAAAAGAATATAACTATATGTAAGATAAAATGACAATAACCACGTATAATACTACAATGGAAATAGAAATTCTAAATAGAAATCATGATTCCTAATAATATGAAATTCTCATGTATCATGTTATAATAGAATTACAATAGTGAAGCTTATCGACTGCAGCTATCAAACATAAAACAATCTGGTAAAAGATACATAAGAATGACTAAAAACGTTTTTGTTTAACTTCTAGTGCCAATTAGTTAAAAAAACAACTTGGTAAAAGATACATAAAAATGACTATGGTTCGAGCTGTGGTTCTAAACTCTAAATCCCTAATTATATTCTTTTAAATATTTAATATACATATTAACATGTATAGTTTATATTGGATTCGGTTTGGTTTGGTTAAAACGTCTTTGAAATCACAAATCAAACCATATGATTTAGTTTAAAGATATTCTAAACCAAATTAAACTATTGATTTTGAAAAACCTAACTGAACCACTAAAAATGGTTTCATTTGGTTTAGTTAACTGATTTGGGTGATTGGGGTACTCATCCCTACACACACACACACACACAGTCTCTCTCTCTCTCTCTCTTCCTTTCCCTCTCTCTCTACTTCACTGTCCGACGCTAGTCCCTCTTCTTCTCTTTTATTTCCATCATTTTTCGTCGCCTTCAACCAACGACAGCTGCTGGAAATCTCGACTCAATGGCGATGCAGGGCATGGTGTAGTAAGGTAGAGCAATGCTGCTTTTGCAGGGCGTGGAAAACACAGTGGAAAGCAGTAATTCACTGTGCTTCACTATTTAGTATTTTCCCATTTTGTCCTCATTTACGTATATGGGTTACAAAATTTAAAATCACCACGCCATATAGGGAACCAGAGATAAACACAAATGTAGCAGAGGGAATGTCACACAAATCAGTCATAATACATCATCATACAGTCAGATTATCTATATTATAAATACATGATTTACAGTCATTTTGGATTTCTGATCTAACTAAAACATGGCACCAGTACGTGCACGCGAGTCTAATCCGCGACTGCCCTAATTTGAGCATAGATATTACAGTGAGAGATTTAACTTCCAAAATCCTATTAATTCATGTGATTAATACATAATGCCTAAAACATCTACAAGCACGAAGGCAAAATCTAGATCTAGAATCATCCACAACAGATGTAATACTTTTTTTTTAGAAATAGGAAGAGTCATTCTTCCAAACTATTCATAGGATGATGTAAGTGGCAAAAAATTACAATAAGATCTCAAGATTGTACTCACAAGGTTGAATCTGAATTCTCTGTTCTTTTGAGGATCGAGAGGTTGTTCTCTGACATGAAGGAGAAATCATTCATTTAAGATAATAGGTCAACCACTTTGGCACTTATAGGTTTTGTTCTTACAATAGAATTTTTTTTTAATAATACTTCCCACAAAAAGAAACCCTTCAAAGATTAAATCATTGAACATCCCACAAATACATCAAATCATAGTAGAAACCTGAAAATCGGAATGCAACAATACCAATGATCTGAAGAGGTAGGGAGAGAAGAGAGGAAACCTATTTCCAAACGAATCTGAGAGTAGTAAGCTAGATCTGAAGGGGCGCCTTTAAGAGTGGTACACTGCGACGTCTCAGTGGCTTGCTAGAATAGGTATAGGCAGAATCGACGATGATGGTGTAGAGTTGTTTGAGAGTACGAGGTAAGGATTTTGTTGAGAGAATAAAAGAGGAGATGAAGAGGGGAAATGATGTAAGGGAAAGCATTTGTAATTTCGTATAGTAGAGGTAGGACATGGAGGCTGGAGATAGTAATCGCCACATCAAAAAAACGAAAGCATGTGTCATTGATAGACATAGCTAACATTGTTCAATACAATTATATAGTTATGTTGCTATCCTTCTAAGTATTGAACAAATAAAAAGTGAGTAATTCTTAGATGTTCTTTGCAATCATATATACTCCTCGTCTGTGATACCAGATAAAACCAAACAGACAAAGCTAACATTGTATGATACAAATATTGTAATGTCTACATCTCAGAGATCAATCGTGGAATGCGACTATAAATTGAATGATTCTGAGATCCATAAAGGATGTAACTTTGTATTGGAGATTGAATCCGTTGGTGTGTAATCTAGAGTCATTGAGAGGTGATTAGTGGTAATCATAAGAATAAAATTATTTCAAATTAGCTGTTTTTTTAGTATAATTTTAGCAGTTCTTATGACTTCTCTTTGCGCGGGATTGGCTGCCATAAAGTAGCAATGGAAGTTGGGAAGTGGACTTTTTGCCTGATTAATGATTAATAATTGATTGATAAGAAGTCCTAAAGCTATATTTTCAAGATTGTTCAAAAATACAGGTAACTCCACGTCCTTCATTTATTACTTTGTAATGTTAACTTTTTTGTTCGGATTGTAATTTGATTTGTTACTTCGTTAACTTTTTATAATAATTAATACTATGATTCCTAATAGCACATACTGGGAGTTAGAAGAAAGCTCTGGACATACATACATACAAAACGTAGTGATATTTGTAAAATTTCTGTCAACCTTCATCCCAGAAAAAAAAGTCAGGAGAGCTTTTCTAAACCAGAAGAGAACTCCTTCTTTCTACTTTTTAATTCCAAAATGCCAAAAATAGAGATTTTTTTTGTCCAAACTTTTTTATTTTATATTGAACGTCGTCAAATTCTTCTGATTACTTATCATATTCTTGTAGGTTTGATGAGTATATTTATGATTACTGTCTATCAAGTTATTGTTTATATTTTTGGAAAGTAGTTTTAATAAATTCTTGTGGTCGTCCCTACTGTACTAGACAAATCGTTCCGAAAGGTAAAATGTAAGCTGCTGTCTCTATAATCCAACACGTAATAAGTAAAATCCCTCCGGATTTCGAAACCACATGTTACATCACGAGTTTTCTCGTCTTATTTTCTTTCATTTTAAAGTCTACTATTTCTCAAAATGTTGTTTTAATTTTAAGTGGAAGCGTACGTAACAACCCTATCATAACATCTAGATGGTGTTCCTACGGTGAAGATTCCACCGATCTCACATGGAAAGTTTTGGAGTTTATTTATGGTGTGATTCCTAAATGGATTCGCTTCAAACCAACAGGAAACTGCCAGTTAGCGCAAAATATATAAACCTCAAATTACATTGGAAGGTCTTTCAAGCTTACTGGATGCAATTCACTTGAATGTATATGCAAAGAAAAATAACTGAAGTACATATAAGGACAAATCTAGAAATCCAAGATCCTCACATACTACCATTAGAGATAACGATCAGGTTTCCACAAGTAGATTTACTTATTCTATACAAGATATACATGCAAAATACGAGCAATTTAGAAAAGATCAATAGAAACTATTTTCATCTACAACTTTGTGCTAACAAATTATCCAGGATTATACCACCACTAACCAACATGTTATTTGCATTCAATGTGCATATCAGCGAATTGGACGTGTTACAAGTTCAAAACTTCAAATTACAACATTTCTACGAAATAGAGCAAACTGAAAACATGGGAATACAAGATGGTATCAAAGAAAAGCTACAAAGCTTTAACACAAGCATTCTTACAATGGCAGAGGTATGGCCTTACTATGACTGCGCAATCAACCAATTCTCTCTTTAAAGATGATCAATGGGTGTGAAGGGGACGGACTTTGATTTGAAAACCCAGTAACCGACAAAAATAGACATGACCAAGGAGATGATAGCAATGACCAATGCAAAAGCATTTGTGCCATTTGAAACACCTCTATGAGTTTCCCACGGAAGAGAATGGTCGGAAACTGATGAAATGCGTATTGGCAGCCAGTCACAGCTGCCAGAATAGTGCTGGGATCCAGACCACGGATTTGCATTAGTTGGGTACCAGAATGCAACAGACATATTATTTGACTGACCAATGGCAAATTGGACATCCTGAAACAGGGGAAGGAATTGAGAGCTCTCTCCCCTTCCAAAACAGAAATTTGAAGTAAATTTATAAGAGACAATTCAAAATTTACCTGTTGAAGTCTATCTCTAGTTCGTAAAGGCCTTGAGAACTCAAAGTAATAAGTGCCCTGTCTGCCAACAGTTGAATATGGACTGTCATCCTCCATGAAATCTGGAAAAAAGAAGAAGTGTAAATAGGGACTTGATTGCCAATTGCAGGACTCCCGTATGGGTTGTGGATGCAAAACAGGGAGTTTGACCGACCAACTGCAGAAAATATTAACTCAAAAAAGTACTTTCATCTCTAAATATGATTGTTTTAGCTGAACAATTTTTTTATGGAAAAGCTATCATTCATATGAGAGTTGTACTAACTTAATAATTTAATCTTTGATGAAATTCCTAAGTATAAGCATTTTAAGAATGAAATCTACTGAGAAAACCTACGAAAAGTGACTGCATATGGCCACAAATTCATTTCTAATATGGGTCTTATAGCGTGAGTTATATTGAATTGTAGCAGTTCAAGAAACGAAATAGACCACAAGATAAGAAAGATTCTTTCAAATGTTTGTTTTTTTTGGCACATATCGTCAAGAAACAACTAACTTGTGGTAGACCTTATTTTAATAAGGACCAAGCATTAATTAATTCATAATAACCTTAAGTCCAATAATCAAACCTATAATGCTTAAGTTAAGGTTAATGTAGTAAACTAGTAATTGATCCATATCTTTATTTAACCCACTACTTTTTCTAAGAAATGTAGGACTAAATCTAAGGTATTAGGATCTCTCCCATTTGAACACTTAACGTCCTCGTTAGCTTAAAGTCCACAGTATAACAAGACAATATAAAATCTTAGAGGTGACTCCCCTCTTTTGAGTATAACACTTAGTTTTCACATTTTCAACTACATCAAACTTTAAATACCATTTCTAAAGACCTAGACCCATGTAACCTATAACACCACTCAACAACCAGACTTAAAACACCTAAGCTAAAGTTGATATAACAGTTGATTCTAATCTAAATGTTACGATGAAAATGGCTTCCTCTTTAGTGAAATTATACAAGCAAATATCTAAACCAAAATACAAAATAAACTGCAAAAAAACTCACATTTCATATTTCCGACTAAATGGATCAACTAATATTCAGGTTGGACAAATTAAAACAAGGAAATACCCGAGTGGGATGTCATAGAACTATGCCACCAAGCCCCTTGCCAATCATTTTGTGCGCTTGAATCATTTGCTGTGAGAAGAGAGTTATTTTAGAAAATATTAGAACAAATCAGTGCAAACAATTATGAAGATGCATCCACCATTCAACTAGTAAGAGGGAGAATATTTAATATAATGGCATGACTGGCAGACTATCATATCAAATATTAGCAAATAAATTTGCTTAGTAAATGCTGCTCTAATGTAAAGTAGGGCATATCTATGTCAGGTCTTCATAATCTCACTGAACCGACAAACAATCATATAATTTTAATGGCAGAGCTGAAAAGTGGGTACTTCTAGCACTAGTATGATGGTAACACACAAAATCCACAGCTTGTAAGAAAGGGCACTTATATAGTGCATCATTTAAGACTATCAACAGTTCGCAAAATAGGTACCTTGTAGTAAATCAATCAACTTGCAAAGAAGATTGCGATCCTAAAGCAAATGTTCAACAGAGAACTACTATTCAGAATGATAAATATACTTGCTCTAACTGAAAATGAATTAAAAAATTCCTTAAAAATTTAGAAAAGATAAACATTGTGAACAACTTTGAGAACCAAATGTAAGCTAGCAGCTTAGTTAAATAGGACAATGACTTAACATTCTACCTTGCAGGCAGTCCAAGGTAGCAATTTTTCAGTGTGCAACAAGATAGTTTGTCTATTATGAGAAACATTGATGGTCAGCAGCAGTATTAACATCAATACCTGGACCTTCGCCATCAATGAAACGGCAATGCGGGTTCCACGCATACAAATCAACCAAATGGCCAAAACTACATGAAACAAGTGGCCAAAAAGACCAAGCACAAATGACATTATAATCTGTAGACAAATGTCCATTGTTGTAGAAAAATGTAACATGGTTGTTACCTGTCACCTCCGTGCCCAAGATTGTTGTCTATGGGATTGCTACCATAGAGTCGTCCAGGAATAGCATTTCCAATTGAAAAATGCATGATGTCAACTTCATGGCCTCTGCAAGTTTTATAAGTGCAGGAACCAGACATGTCTTTGCACCCTCCCATCTTGCATAGAAACAATTTAAACTTAGCTCAGTATTGCAGTAGCACCAAAAAAGGCAACATATACAAAGAATATATGCGATATAGTCTTGCAACAAACCAACACTATCTAGAGTAGCAAAACAAACGTGGCAAAGTCTAGCAAGATTTCTGGACAACCTAGAATACAGAACAATAATAGTGAAACTATCTAAAACTTGAAATCAATCACGATGCACATCAGGTGCTCAAAGAGGAAAAGGAGAAAAATGGAAATTGTGAAATTTGAAAAATGAAATTGTGAATTTTCTTCACTATTATATGAGAAATATAAGGAAATGCAACAGGAGAGAAAAAAACTTACATTATTATATGAAGCATTATCTCCAACTTGAAACATGAGAGCAACAGAAGGACATCTTTTGCCGTCACTGCAACCACCAAAACAAGTGAATCAGCAATATCACTAACTTATTTGAGTTCATCAAAGCTACGCTTCACAGTGAAACAAGCACAGCAAGGAGGCTTGCATCTATTTGGAAACAATCTCGTTGAAGTTTGCTAGGTTCTAGTACCCATAGTTTTAAATGTCAGTCTCGTATCAAACTTCGGTTCAACAAAATAAGAAACATATCCAACGTCTGTGGAAATGTTGGAGGAAACGTAATTAATTTACGGAAGTCTACAAAAATATTCAAAAAATTTCAAATTTCAATTTGAAACTAAGATAAACTGAAGTAAACAACAATCTAAACCTAGAACTACTTAAATCCACTTTCTAAATGTGTATCACATTAAAATACACTATATAAGCTAAATACAAATATCTTGAAACATAAATAGTACCTAAAATACTTGATAAATGTATAAATCATACTTAAAAATGCTTATGATACATTTAAAATGAAGAGTAACCACAACATTTAATATAAAGAAAAAGTAAAGATGAGAGAACACCCATGTATTGAAGATGTGAAGTCTGATTGAGGATTACCTTAAATATTGCCACTTCACAAAGTCCACAACGATCTCGCCACGAGGGTGGCATAGGCAACGCTCCCATATCGAAATGGTATACGGTTATCGGTATACAAATTTCTATCCTATTTCCACCAAATAGTTAGGAGGACTGAGCACAATTAGGATGCCTAAGTAAGAACCTACGTGGATTGAGAAAGTAAGAAGAGATTATTTCTTGGAATAAAAGCCAAGTTGCCCATGTTGGGTCAACTCTGCAAGACTTAATGTAAAAAATATCTGATGTTGATCAACACAAGTCGACTCAGCCGACATGGGGAACCGAAATACAATATTTCCGGATATTCCCCCATATATCGTTTCCACACATCAGCGATATTTGGAACTATTCCACTACCAACACCTTAGATGACTAAACAAATAAGCTCAAAATGGATTTTGGCAAACAAGATATTCAATAGGGTAGGTCTCAACCAATTAAAGTTTCAAACAAATTTCGAGTTCCAATGGAAACAAAAAATGGTGAAGATAATTCTTGTTACAAATAGGTAAGCAGAAAATAATTTATTGGCTACAAAGCAAAAGAAACCCATTCTAGAAAAATTGAAATAGATTTTAAGTAAAGATCCTGATTATCATAATTGTGGTCTATGATATCCTAGAAATCAAATATATCATTGGTTAAGTCAATAGTTTAATATTTATGAAGTTCTTCTTTCACTAAGACAATAATCTAGTTAACTGTACAAATTGTCCAAGCATTTCATTTTCCAACTCTGCATAAACTATAAACAACCCAACTACCTTTGTCTTTTGCTCCAGTCAGAGGACATAGGACATAGGACATAGGTTGGTAAAAAGAAGAAAAAGACTATACACACCCTTTTGCATATGCATACTCTCCATCAACTTGCAGAAGAAAAAATACATGGGTACCATCATGTAAACTCTGCAACATCAGAAAGATATGTGTCAGTGAGGGATTCCAATTTCTCAAAGACAAGGTAGGATGAGTCTTGTGCATCAATAATCTAAGAGATGCAAGAATATACATAGACACTAAAATAAGAACAAATAAAGAAAAGTCAGGAAATAAAAGCTTGCTCCCAACTCCCAAGAATGAACAAAGTGTTCAAACCACCACAAATCTCAAAACTAGGAGGACTCTATGCCTGAAGAGTACCTAAATTTCAGAAAGGAAAACTAGTGGTGATTGAATGGCTAAAGCAACTGGTTAGCAAACCAATAGAAGTCACATGCAGATCACATTTTCATGTTCCAAAAACACAAACCTTTCTCAAAACTACATAAAACAAGCAAAACAAACACTAAACAAAAGCTAAGGCAAAAATATATCAGGAATTAAACTAAAATAAACTTAATTGGACTCAAGAAAAATACAACTCGTTGGAACAACCAAACTGATAACCAGACATACATGTACCAGATACTTCACACTTTCTTGCCAATAAAATCAAATTAAATACACAACAAATTCAACTGACAAAAAACGAATAAAAGGAAACATAGAAATCCCAGGGAGACTGTCTATGGGTATGAGTCCAAAAAATTCAGACTTTCAAAGGTTCTTGTAATTTGGAGACGTGTGTATACCATTGAGATATGCATATTAAACACTGAGATATGCACATTATGAGAATTTAGATGGTGAAACATGCATATTGAACAATAAGAAATGTATATTCTTGAACACACGAGACGTCTCATTAAGGCTCATAGGGATAAGTATATTGAACATTCCATTATCTGATTAAACAATTACAGTAAATCCAACACTCAACACCATAAGATGTCTTATCCATATCATTACATCTTATGCAAACCATATTTAAACATTTTATCAAATGAAATAGACAACCAACTTTGACACACAAAATGGTTTTATTTTTATTATTATGGTTATATCTGAGGATGTGAGTTTTGATGGTCAAGTTTGAGGTCATTGTTCTCCTAAATGAACTTTTGAAATCATATTTCAGTAATATTTATCTATTATGTAGGTTTGCTGTCATTTCATGTCATAGCACAGCATATTGTTAGACAGGGTTCCTAAAAATGAAACAGGGTCGAACCACTTGCTCCATGTCACTGTACTTGTGTCGCTCCTAAAAGAATCTCAGTACATCCTTCAAAAAAAAAAAAAGGAAGAAGAAGAAGAATCTCAGTACTTGCTTGATCATAGTTCTTTGTGGAATGATGGTTTTACGTCATTTAGGCCAATAGCAAACACTGATTTAAGAATTCAAACTCATCGATCAAATTCTATAGGTTTTTTTCTCATCTTAATTCAATCCAAAAACATTAAATTACCTGATGTGGGCAAACAAGTGACAATCGAACTACAATCCAATCAAAGATAATGAAGATAGACTACAATTCAATCTTTCATGGAAATCAACTACATTCCCAAATGACAAATACTCCAATCTCTACTCAAGAATATCAAATATCAATAATTTCAAATCATCATCAAAACTAACTTGACAATAGGAGGTTGGTTCCCTTATATATGATACCTAATTACAAATTCAAATAAAATATATAACTAACTTTACAACTAAATAACAAGATAAAATATTTAGAACAAAAGATAAACTAATCCTACAACTAAATAGCAAGATAAAATAACTAATCATCTAAATACTATCTAACTACTTCCTCCTTGCCATCCAAGATGCCTCTACTTGTTTTTCAAAGGTTGCCTTAATGTTTAGTGGGGCGCATTGAGGATCGACCCTTGAGGGGTTTTCAAAGTCTTCATGGTATTCCTTCAAGTAACTCACATGGAATACTGGATGTACCTTGGCACGATCTGGGAGATCAAGTCGATAAGCCAACCTACCCACTCTCCTTGTAACCATAAAGGGTGCATCGTACCTTGGTATCAATCCCTTGTGTGTAGTCTTTCGATTGATCTTCTTCCAAATATGAGGAGTAAGCTTCAACAGAACTTTATTCCCAAGCTAAAATTCCAAGTGATTGTGATTCTTATCTGCACATTTCATCATCCACTTCATCACTTTAGCCAGACTGTCCATCACCTCCTCCTTTCGATCTTGCCAAGCCCTAGCAAACTGATAAGCCACTGGGCATCTTTCTTGATCACACTTTGCCATTTCATGTGGTGTCAAGGGTTATTGTCCAGTAGCCAATTCAAAGGGACTCTGACAAGTAGTAGAAGTCTGATAAAGAATGTAACAAAATTACGCAATGTCAAGCAACTTAACCCAATCTTGCTGGTTGGCTAACACACAATGTCTCAAGTGCTCTTCCAAAAATGCATTTATCCATTCTATCTGACCATCGGTTTGCAGATGACTGCTTGTTAAGAAACATAATTGGATGCCCAGTTACTCAAACAATAATTGGATGCCCAGTAACTCGAATAATGCCTTCCAAAATCTACCTATAAATCTTACATCCCAGTCACTAACTGTCTTGTAGTATGCCCCAGTGCTTCACCACATTCCCTATGAACCAGTTTGTTGTGATCTCCGTCAAACATTTCTTTGGTGTAGAGGCAAAGATTGTATATTTTGAGAAGCGATTCATGACCACCATGATCGAAGTGAATCCATCCACTTTCAGAAGTCCAAAGGTAAAATCCATGGAAATGCTTTCCCATGGTCTCAAGGGTGTCGAGAGAGGTACCAGCAACCTGTTAATCTTCTTTCTCTCTATCTTGTCCTGTTAACATATGAGATAAGTGTGCACATAAATCTCAATGTTATTCTCCATCCCAAGCTAGTAATAGCTTCCTAGTAAGAGCGTTAGTGTCTGCTCCTAACCTAGATGTTAAGTCACGTGCCTCCAACAAGAGTTGATGAAGCCCACCGTTGTTCGGAACATAAGGCCTTCCTCTACGTTCTTTACTAGTTGCACTATAACCAAATCCTTTAATGTTTTCATTCAAATCTGTTACAACATGTCCCCACTGATTCCGATTAAGGTTGCCACAACCACGAGACCTTCATCCATTTTCCAACTCAATGCATCCACAACATGATTGTCTTTCCCCGACTTGTATTGCATCATAAAGTTGAACTCCGCCTAGAAGTCTTGCCATCAAGCTTGCTTAAGCATCAACTTTTTCTGCGTAGCAAAACAACGGTTTGCAACATTGTCTGTGAACACACGAAACCTAATCTGGAACCCAACAGGTAGTGTCGCTAAACATGAAGGCAATGGACAACAACCATCCACTCCTTCTCATGCACAGAGTATTGTCTCTCTTTGTCATCCAATTTCCGACTCTCATACACCACCAAATGGCCATCCTACATCAATACTCCACCAATAGTATAATTTGAGGCATCCGTACCACTTCAAATGGCCTTTCAAAATTTGAAAGTTGCAACACTAGCTTTGTAGTCACCACCCATACCTGTTGGGAGAATGTCTCTTGGTAATCATCAGACCAATCCCAACCATGGTCCTTCTTCAACAAGCCTAACAATGGACCATAATTCTTGAGTAATCCTCAATGAACTTTCTATAGTAGTTGACTAAATAAAGAAAAAAAGTGAAGTTCCATAACTTTATTTGGAATAGGCCAATCTTCAATAACCTTTACCTTCCTTAGGTCCATCCACACTACGCGTCTTAAGATGTGTCCTAAGAAAGCCACTTCCTGTTGAGCATAGGAATAGTTCTTAGGCTTAAGATAAAGCACATGTTCTCTCTACTTCAACAAAACCTTCCACAAGTGCTCTACGTGATACTCGAGTGTATCACTATACACTACTATATCATCAATATACACCACCATAAAGACATCAATGTACTCAAAAGACACATTATTCATCATATTATAAAAGGTTACAAAAGCATTGGTTAACCCAAACAGCATTACAAGCCATTCATAAGACCTATATCTAGTCATATATGTTGTTTTTGGGACATTAGTATCACCAATTCGGACTTGTTAATAACCAAAACACAAGTCCATCTTTGAACAATAATAGGCCTTCCCTAGACAATTGAACAAGTCCTCCACATTGGGCACTGGATGGAAGACTTGTTCTTCACAGTGACTCTGTTTAAAGCACGATAGTCAATGCACATCTTTAGCATTTCATCTTGTTTCCTCTAGAACAATTCCGATGCACCATATGGAACTCTGCTTGGCCTCAAGAGTCCAGAGTCCAACTCTATCAATAGCTTCCACAATTCTTGGAGGTGTACAAGTGGCATCCAATATTAGGCTTAAGTAGGAAGGAGTGCCCTAGGCACCAACTCGATTACATGGTCCACATCCCACTTAGGTGGTAGTTCGTTGGGGAGTTTCAAAGGCATAACATTTGCAAAACTAGACAAGATGTTTAAACTTCCACAAGCACATCCCTTTGATATCCATCCCTTCCTTCACAAGAGTGGTCAAATAGGTGACTTCTTCCTTCCTTAACCCTTCCCTAATCTGCATCATTGAAAGCAAGCCAATCCAACCCTCTTGCTTTATTATACGAACAAAGCATGAACAATCACCATCAGCGATAAAGATTCCCCTCAAATTAGGAATCATAGATACTTTTGCCACCATAAGGAAGTGCATCCGTAAAATAACTATGAAATCATCCATGGTCACAACCATTACGAACAGCTTACCGTTCCAATCTCTAATTTCCACTTGAGTTTGAGCCATTCCCACAATTTGTTTTATAATGAAGTTGACAACCTTCGCTCGAGAGGTGTCTTTGTGCAGCACCAACCCAAGGCTTGCAATTGCACTATCGCTTACAAAATTGTATGTAGCACCACTATCAACCATTACTCACACATGATGCCCATTTAGTAGAGTGTCTACATAAATGAGGTCACCGTGTGGAGTCTCTTTTGTAAGAGTGTTGAGTACTTGAAAAGGATTCACCCGATTAGATTCCAACTATGACTTCTCACTCTCTACAACCATTGCATTCAACTTTTCCCACTTCGGACAATTCTTTACTCTGTGTCGTCCATCATAAATGAAGCAACCCACATCATTCTTTGATTTGCCACTATGCCTCCAAGAAGTGCTTGACTCTTTCTTCTTGAATTTTGCCTGGCTTTTGCGTTTGTTATTCTCCTTGCCTTTTGGCTTGGAGTCCTTCATTTCAAAACTTAAAGTCCTAAAATCTACCAACGCATCAACCACAACCATTGCAGAGTAAAGATGCCTCACCCCTTGCCATCGCAAGTTGATCTAGGCCCACCCTTGTAGCTTTGACATAAAGTTTAAGAGTTTATCTTCCTTGACCATCGACTTTATTTCAAGCATCAAGGAGGAGAATTGCTTGAGATATTCTCACACTGTTGCTTACGTTTCTCAATGCTTCTTGTGTGGTCCACGTAGAGTTGGTTGAAAGGAACTACATCTATAATTCCTCAACCAAAGTATCCCGTAAGTCAATGTCTGTGCCTTCATCATTGTAGCGGATCCTCCATTACATCTTTGCATCTCCAGAGAGATACATGCTAGTCAGAGTGACTTTGTCCCCTTTGAACATTTGAACAACCTTGAAATAGGTCTCCATGTCTCAAAGGAAATTCTCAAGTTCGTTAGCATCTCGAGTCCCACCAAATGTTATGGGTTCTGACACCTTCAATTGCTTCCAATCACCACACAATTGATCTACTCAATTGCATAGTCTTCATGATTTTAGTTGCTTTAACAACGTAATCTTAATTGCATAGTTTTCATACTTTTAGTTGAGGGACTCGTGGTCTGCTTGTAGAGTTTTGAAAACGTCAACCATTTCGTTCACCGCCTACGCAAGGTCAAGATGTTTAGAACTTCAACCATGAACCGAGCATTTTGGCTAATGCACGCCTCAATGTTGTCAAGATGATCTTCAACAAATTTTGCCATCCTTAACCCAACAATGGAACCAAATATCATAGATTATTTTCTAAATCTTTCGATCACCTATGTGGCACTAACATCCTGACACAAAATCACCCACAAAGCCACACACAGTATAAGAAATCACCCATTTTCCTTTGATTCTCAAGCCACAAGAATACAAAGTCCAATCTAGCACTCTCTTTCTCAAGAGGCCAATGTTACATGTATATATTTACATGTGCTTGGTCAATTATCCTGTAACTACCTCGCACCTTTTCACCTTTGCGTGGATCATGACAACTTCCTATCTCGCGCTTGTTCCTAAGAGACACACCTCTTTGAAACTTTACCAGTCTTATGCAGTGTCCATGCGTCGAGCTTTGCACATTATCAACCATCACTCACGTGCATCCGATCTTACGTTACCTATGTCCTGTGCACCTCCCCGCTAAGGGTGCAAATAGAATAGATATGGATATTACCATATCTGTATCCGTTCTTGAAGTACAGATACGAATACGAATATCATTCAGATATGAAAAATACATATCCATATCCTTAAAAAATAGATATAAATATAGTTATGTTATGGATATTTGACTGATGAATATGGATAAAAAAACAAATATAGTAGAATATTAAAAAAAATGTCTAAAACTTCAAATATGTGTAAGTGAATATACTTTACATAACTAATCCTATGAAAATCAATAAATTATGACTATTGTCATTAAATATATATATATATATTACATTTAAATCCAAAAATATATTTGTGTAATATGGATATAATACGGATACAAATCAAATATTCTAGAAGATATGAAAAATAATATCCATATCCGTATCCACTCGAAACAAATACGGATAATCCACATCCTCTAAAAAACGGATATGAATACAGATACGGGATGGATATCCCATATCCGTTTGAACCCATACTCCCTGCACATGCCGTTAGTAAACTCCATTCTTACTACAGCTATGCATGTACGCCTTCCCGTACACATCCCCATACTGTAGCAAACACCATGCTCGAGCATGATCAAGTAGGTTGTCGATCACCTTGATCGAGCACCAACTTGAGGTTCTGACGCCAACAAAGATAAACGCAACAGAATCAGAAATTTAACAGTAAAAACCAAACAGATAACCAGGCGTCCATGAACCAGATATTTCACACTTTCTATGCCAAACAACCAACAAGAAAGAGAACACTCATCCAAATCACGAAAACACACGTCTGGAAGACGGAAGCAAACAGAACTCTCAGCATTCTCAATCGTGCAAAACAAACACTATGCAAGAAAAACAAAACCGAAACAGAACTCAAATCTCACGCATCAATGAAGAAGAGAACGACAACCTTGAGGACGATCCTACCCCCGGTGTACCCCTTATCGAAATCCCAGTCGAGCGCGGGGAGCAGATCAAGGTCGACCCCGAAGACCTCCGCCCAGTCGTCCGCGCGCCCGTCCACCGTCACGACCCCGGGCGAGAAATAGGAGACGATCTTCTTCTCGGGGTTGAACTCGCAGGCCCCCCCCTCGTCGCCGTGGTGCTCGTGGGACTCGGCGACCAAGGCCGCGGCCGCGGCGGCGAGGAGGAGAGCGAGGATGGTGTGAGACATGGCGGGAGAGGTTGCGGTGGGGAAAGGGGGGAGGTGATGCCATTTATGATGAGGAGAAAGAGGAAGAGGAGGAGGAGGAGGAGGAAGAGGACAGGAGTACCATTCGAGATCAGGACAGCGGGGGAATGCGAGAATTTTCGTTCGTGTCCCGCGAGATTACGTTTTTGCCCCCTTTGGACTGCATACTCTAGAGTAGATCAATGGGGTTTTTTTTTTCCGCCGATTCCTCGGGGCTACTAGGCAGTACGGAGTGTTTCCACCACTCTAATGATCGAGTTTTAGTGGTATTAAAAAAATAAGTTTTTTATTGATAATAAGATAATCATAAACCATAAAGTTCTATGTTGTCGGTCGTTGACATTCCAATTCTAATAAGATTTATTTTACGATCAGAATCTATAAATGTTGACATAAGTTCAGAGAAGTTAAAAGTTAAGATGTGTGAAATAAAAGCTTACACTCTCATCATCATAATGAGAAGACAATGAAATGATACAATAATTTAAAATTAAGCAATAGACACACTACAAATGCACTACAATTTCGTACAATACAAGTCTTGTTTGCGTGGCATTTGTTGATATTCATAATTGATATCTTTGAATGCATTATGTTCAATGATGCAACCAGTATCCATGCTCACTTAGATTGTGAAACATGAACATCATCAAAATAGTGGTTATTGGTATAATATCTGAGTACTTGAGGATCCACAAAGATAATAAGAGTGTCAAGACGAGGTCAATGGTCAGTACCATCGTTGACACTTAATAAAGCCTTCAAGACAAATGGTACTTTGGTTTTTTGTTGGCATTTGGCTAGTAGCGCTTTAACTTCACTTAGATTATAACCTTTAAAGCCATTAATCTAGACCCTTCCATTTCATTCACGTTCCATCTAAGGCCCACAAGACGGCCCTTGACAATGTTAATAGCCCTATCAACATTGTGAAACGGGATGAACTAAAGTCGTAGTCTCAACTTCTAAGACTATAATTCCTTTTTCGAAAAGACCTCTACGATTATCTCAGAACCTAGCTCTTTCTCTACCTATCAGTCCTTCACTTTGCCAAACACGCTTCTCTTCATGCCTTCTAGATTATATGTAGATGAGCATGGAATTCTTGCGTCACTGGATCGAGTCTAGGAAAGCCTCTCGATCCCTCTGCCCTGGTCAAAAACCTTCTGGCTCTTGGTTGGAACTGGTTCAACCGCCCATGAGACTGATTGATCCGAGCTTCCTGGTCGGTTCCCCTATCCATCAATCTCATTACTCCCTTCACTCCTCCTTTCAACTTTCTTCCTCGGTCATTAAGGTTCTATTTGGGAGTGTAGAGACTCTTTCCACCCCTTCCCTCCTTATGCTTCATCAACTGTCAAATGGTAAGGTTAGTAATGAGGATACAACCCTTGATATTTTGATGGCTGGTAATGTCGAGGGAGGCTCCTCCATTTTGGATGTGATCTCATCCTTTGAGGAATCCCCATCTTCTTCCCCTGCCTCCATTTTAATGCTGAATTTCAAGGCGGGTTCACTCTTCTTGGACTGGACCCTTTCTAGGAGAGACCCACTTGCTTTTCTCATGGAGAGCAATCAACCTCCCCCAATCTCTTCCTGTACACGAAGCAATCTCACATAAGAAGAGATCTGTGCTTTAGTCTTAGCGGTTCTGACAAAAGGCATCTCCTTGGGGGTTGACATTTTGACTTCTGATGACTAGATCTCTTTGACAGTCGATCATGCAGCTACACCTTATCAAATTGATTCAGTGATGAACTTGCCTCCTCGTCTCTCTCTTTTTAATTCTAATTCAGAACCCTACCTATCGACGGATCTCTAATCGGAGATTGATTGTGTTAGTGGAGTGGTTGAGGATTTTCCTTATGCCTCCCTACTTAGTGAGGGCTTGAGTTGTCTGATAGGGCACCCCCCCACTCCAACTACGGTGGTGGAGGACTCTCTGCTAGTCGTCCCTCGAACTGTCGACAAAGAGAATCCCAATGACGTCTCTTCAAATATTGGCATTAATCACCCTATTAATTTGCCGCCAATTGAGAGGATGATTTTGAGGCTAGTGGAGCTGCCTTTCAATTCTAGATCCAACGCAATTAATGCACACAACCATTATTGAAATAAAAATAATCATAAATTAATGTTGCCTTGTGGTTTGGCGAGGGCACATGCTGATGGGGATGTGATACCACAATCTTGTACCATTAATGTCGTTGGTTCCCAATTTCATCCTTTGATTATAATTGAGAGTAATTATTCTCAAATTACCTCTGATATCCCGTATCTTAATAGTTGGGATTTTATTAGTGACGCCCCTTATTCCTTAACACCCCACATTTACAGAGAAGACGGTTAGACTATTGTCCACCATTGACGCATCAAATCTCCCTTGATTTTCTTCTGCACTGCAAATGACAAATGCTTTAAATGTGGGTTGCGTGGGCACATTACCAAAAGATGCATATTTAATGGTTATTGTTTTAAGTGTAGGGTGCCTAACTAATCGGTTGCGATTTGCAAATTTTACACTCGCAAGTTTTCCTCTCGCAAGTTCTCCAATCGCCCTGCTCCTCCTTTCAGCCCCTGTCTTTTTCACCGTCTACATTTATGGCTGGACGTTCTCCACACCAACCCATAGTTATTACTTTGTTGGAGAAATATTATACCCATATGTACTTCTTGTCTACTTGTGCGGTAACTATCACTAACTATAACAATATTTCTCAAGAGGAAATAATAACAAATTTACTAGCTCTCTAACCTCAACATAGGAAGTGGTAGGTCATTCATATCACTGACTTCAAGTTCTTGGTCAAATTCTCCTCCCTTTTGCTTCGTGACGAGGTGCTCTCCATTGACTAGACAATGTGTAGACACCCAGATTTTGAGGTAACTCGGAGATGAGTATCCTCATGTTGCTTTGGATGTGACCAGCCCTTAAACCAAGCCCCAAACCCATTAGCAAGCCAGAGTCCAGAATTATGTGAGCTGGGTTGGCGCACCAACCATGCGCACCTTGTAGGCGCACCTTCCAGGCGCACATCACTGGCTCAGCAAGTAGGCGCACATCACTGGCTCACCAAGCAAGCGCCCAGCCATTTTCAGGCTGCGGCTGCTGACCTTCCATCTTCCGGGCTGTTACTCTTGCAAACGAATGTGCCAACGAATATTCGAGGCTTTTCGTTTGCAAGACCCTTTGTTTCTCTTGTATAACCCATCCCTAGATCCCTATAAATAGGGCTCCATAGTAGCCATTCCAAGACACCTTTTTTTGGGAGAAAACTCTGGTGCTGAAATCTGAGAAACATATCTACACTACAGCAAGTTCTTGTTTGGGTTCCTCCTTCCACCCAACAACCAAAATTTGTGTTCTGGAGCTCCCCCTTGCATCCTAAGCATCCTTGGTCCTTCCAAAGCAACAAGGATCGTTCTCATTTCTTATATTTCAAGAAGGAGACATCATAAGAGGTAGGCTTTCTACCCCTCTTTTCCCTTTGAATGCAATTTTAAAATGTGATAGAACATG